>CAUYQV010025598.1:0-19040 GCA_963574575.1 Galagoides demidoff | reverse complement strand
TCTAGTTCTAGAAAAGTTCACTTGTACCCTTGTTAGACAGATATATAGGTGATCTTTCCCATCACCCTCCCACCACCCAGCCGCCCTTCTCCCTTCCCCTTCCCCCCCCCCACCCCAAAATCTTGGGCTAGAATTAAGTTGTATCTTTCATTTGAGAGCTATAAATTAGTTTCATAAAAGGGCTGTGTACATTGGATACTTTTTCTTCCATTCCTGTGATACTTTGCTAAGAAAAACATTTTCCAGTTCCATCCATGTAAACATGAAGGAGGTAAAGTCTTCATTTTTCTTTAGGGCTGCATGGTATTCCATGGTGTACACATACCACAGTTTATTGATCCATTCGTGGATTGATGGACACTTGGGCTTCTTCCATGATCTGGCAATTATAATTGGGCTGCAATAAACATTCTGATACAAACATCTTTATTGTAATGTGATTTTTTATCTTCTGGGTATATACCTAATAATGGAATTGTAGGATCGAATGGCAGGTCTATTTTTAGTTCTCTAAGTGTTCTCCAGACATCTTTCCAAAAGGAACATATTAATTTGCATTCCCATCAGCAATGTAGAAGTGTTCCCTTTTCTCCACATCCACGCCAGCAACTCTGGTTTTGGGATTTTGTGATATGGGCTAGTCTTACTGGAGTTAGGTAATATTTCAAAGTAGTTTTGATTTGCATTTCTCTAATGATTAAGGATGGTGAGCATTTTTTCATATATCTATAGGCCGCACGCCTATCTTCTTTGGTGAAATTCCTCTTCAAGTCCTTTGCCCATCCTGCGATGGGATCACTTGTTTTTTTTTTTTTGCTAACGCATTTGAGTTCTCTATGGATTCTGGTTATTAAACCTTTGTCGGAGACATAGCCTGCAAATATTTTCTCCCACTCGGAGGGCTGTCTGCTTGCTTTACTTACTGAGTAATAGTAAATTCTTAAAAAGTTATTTATCAGTATTAAAGAACTTAGGTTAGTAAATACATAAATAAATTATAGACATTTTATTCTGGCCTTGTGCCTGAAAGAAATGTGCATGTAGTAATGTTAGATAAATTTTAAAAGATTTTTTGATATGTAGTTTTTAATTATGTATAAAATCTTATTTCGTAAAGTCATGACATTTTTTCATTTTCTTTTTTAACTCTTTCTTTAGCTCTTTAGCAAGACTACTTTTTCCTGCTATGGATGATAACTTGCTTAAGTTCCTCTATGATGATAATCAGCGTGTGGAGCCTGAGTGGTATATTCCCATAATTCCCATGGTTTTAATAAATGGTGCTGAGGGCATTGGTACTGGATGGGCTTGTAAATTACCCAACTATGATGCTAGAGAAATTGTGAACAATGTCAGACGAATGCTAGATGGCTTGGATCCTCACCCCATGGTAATTATTTGGAACCTATTGCTTATGTTGTTTATTTAACAAATGATAATTTATAAACTACAGAGATTTAAAAAAGTAATGGAACATATTGTAGACATTAAAAACCTAACTAGACTGTAACTTCATGTGGGCTTACAGTGAAAGATATAAACTTTGGAATGAGCCTAGAGTTCAGTTTTATGAGGAGAAACTGTTTATTGAAATTTAAAAACACCCCATATTTCAGGCTTTTACTTTTCTAAATCATATAGAGAATAATGCTTTTATGTTAAAATTATGTTACCTTGTTTTTATTCTTCAACTATGAGGTCTTATTAGAGTTATAAGGATGCTTAAAAATACATTTTATTTGGTACTTTATTACTATAAAAAATAACCAAGTAGGCTCGGCGCCTGTGGCTCAATCGGCTAGGGCGCCAGCCACGTACACCTAAGGTGGCGGGTTTGAATCCCCAGCCCGGCCTGCCAAACAACAATGATGGCTGCAACCAAAAAATGGCCGGGCGTTGTGGCGGGCGCCTGTGGTCCCAGCTACTTGGGAGGCCGAGGCAGGAGACTTGCTTGAGCTCAGGAGTTGGAGGTTGCTATGAGCTGTGATGCCATGGCACTCTACCCGGGGGATAGCTTGAGGCTCCTTCTCAAAAAAAAAAAAAAAAAAGAAAAAAAAAAACCAAGTAAACAACACATTATTTTGTATATTTTAATGTATCCCCATATTTTTTATCTTTGTCCTTTTCTTACATCATTCACTCTACTCAGGTCTGTTCTCAAACCACCTCCGAGAAAAATCTGTCAAGTAAATGGTCTTCCCCTCCACATAACTGAATATTTCCTGGAAGTTTTCCTTATCATGATATACTAAAGCAAAAGTATATTTTAAATTTTAAAACTGATAATGCTCATTGTAGGTAATGATAAGCAAAGAGGAAAAACAATTTCATAAACTCATCATATAGAAACAAATTGTTAATGTTTTGTTTTTTTAAAGTTTTATTTCATTTTTATATTTTAAAATAAAAGTTAGATTAATATGAATATGATTTATGTTCCATTTTTTCCTTTAAATACTTTAAAGTACTTTAAAATATTTCTAACATAAGCATCAAAATTCTTTTTATGATTATGGTGTTTTTTTCAAATTGTTTTGCATATATTTTATTGATTTTTTAAAAATATGTTTTAGAGTTTTAAGCTAGTATATTTGATCAGTACATGCTTTTAGTGTGGCTACTATATGATGACACTGTGCTAAGTGGCAAGATAGTTAAGGTTTTTGTCTTCAAAAAGTTAATCTTTGTCAAGAAGATAAGACATTGGGACTTAAAGTTTACAGTGATAAAAGATGTTAATAGTTGCTTAGTATGCCAGCAGAAATGTCCTGTGCTATGTTCCTAATTTCTTAGTGATAGTAACAAAAATTTTAGAAGGGGGAGAGATCACTTGTAATTCAGTTGGAAAGGATAAGTAAGTTTTATGTAGATGAATGGAATAAGGTGGTAGGCTGAATATGTGTTAGGGCTGGTGGATAGAGTGAAAGTGGTGAGAATATTCAAAATGTTCAAGCAAAATATGGGAGAAGAATAGTGGTTCTGTAAGACAAGCCAATGGAGGAAAAAGTAGAAAATTAGATTGGATCCAGATTGTGGAAGGCTTTCAGTGTAAGGACCAAGGAGTTTGAATTGAAAGGGTATATTAACTAGGGAAGAAAAAGGTATGGAGGCAATAGGCTGAAAAAAAGTACTATTTTAGGAAGACTAGGAAAAAATATGCTAAGACTTTGAGATTGGGAAATATTTAGATTATGTTAGAAGAAGCTATGAATTCAAAGGTTGAGTGATTATTTGGAACAAAACAGTAGAGGATGAGAAGTTCAGGTTGTCATGTGAATCTGTCAGTGTCAGTATACTGACTATAGACTAAAGGGCATTCAAATAGGGTGCTGGCATTCAAGAGAGGATCAAGACTTTAAGTTATTTCCGTTTTTCTCTGCAGCTTCCAAACTACAAAAACTTTAAAGGCACAATCCAAGAACTTGGTCAAAACCAGTATGCAGTCAGTGGTGAAATATTTGTAGTGGATAGAAACACAGTAGAAATAACAGAGCTTCCAGTTAGAACTTGGACACAGGTTAGTATACCTTTGTGAATTACTTGTAAGAAGGGCATTGCATTAAGCAATTCTTTCTGGTAAGAATGAATTTCATTGTTGTTCATCCTAAGTCTCTATAGTGTTTAAAAATTCCCATATATATTTTTACTTATTTGAATTTGTACTTTGAATATGCAAATAGTATTTTAAAAGTTTTTAAACCTATCTAAATAATGTAGTATGACTTACATTAGGTGAGTGCCTTTTTAGAGACTATTTGTATTTACCTTAAAATAAAAGACATAGAATAAGAAAGAGTGTTTTGAATTTTTATAAATATGGTCAATAAATTCATGTGAGTATCAGATGTTAATAGATCTAAAAGCATGCATGTCATATCTTATTAGTTCTAGGTGATGCCATTTTCTTTATTCTTTCATCCTTTATCTTGCTATTTGGAGTATGAGCAAATCGAAATCATTCCCTTATACAGGCTGTGTTGGGGTTATAAACAAGATAGGTTCTGTAGGTTTGATCTGAAACTGAATTTGTATTTAAATTGGAACAGGTACATTTACCCATCACCCAGAATAGCCTTTGTTCAGAAGTGTGACTTATGATAGTCAGGTGTTTGTAACTCAGGGACTTACTGTAATAGCCTCTGTTCATGTAAGTTGTATATGTAAGTTGGATGTTTGTAACTCGTGTATGTCTTTTTTTCACTGCCGAGATCCCCACATATTGTCTTCTGTAGTGATTAGGCAGGAGACAATAGAAGTGGAGCTTTCCTTTTCTCCCCCAACGGAAGCTGAGAATTTTTAAAAGATTGTGTAACTTGTAGTATGAGGATGTGAGAATGTATCATGAAAAGAATTACTTATTTTAAAATCTTTTATAGGTGTACAAAGAACAGGTTTTAGAACCTATGCTAAATGGAACAGACAAAACACCAGCATTAATTTCTGACTACAAAGAATATCATACTGATACAACTGTGAAATTTGTGGTGAAAATGACTGAAGAGAAACTAGCACAAGCAGAAGCTGCTGGATTGCATAAAGTTTTTAAACTTCAAACTACTCTTACTTGTAATTCCATGGTAATTTATTAGATTTGCTTTTATTTTAATCTTTATTGCATGTATAAGTTGGATTGTTGTAATTGGTTTCATGATGGGAATAGTTATAGTAAGCCTGAATGAATTTTTCCTGCATATTTGCTAAAGAGTCTAGGGGCACATTCCTTTCCTCTACTATTATCAACTACCCTTACCGTCAACTCTGTGTTTATGCTTCTGGGCTTGAACACAGAAGGTACATCTTCACACACACTGACTAAAAGTTATAAGAGTGATTGTTGCAAGGTTTTCATGTGTCTTATGTCCATCCCTATTAGCATTTTAACTATAGGGTACTTATTTTATTAATCATCTTCATTAAACTTAACCATTTATGTTTATGTATGATTGGGGAAGAAGTTAGAAAGTCAATGTATATGATTACCCAGGTTCCATTCCAAATTAGCTTTTACATTAAAAAAAAAAAGAGTAAAAGAAAAAAGTCTGGCAGTAGCACACTGTCTATGAAAAAGTACCACAATCTGTTAAGAAAGGCTGATGGAAGAAAGAGAAAAAGGACAGATAGTAGATCTGAGTGACTGAATCTTAGCACAGTGATTTCTATATAAGAGAGAAAGGGGAGCAAATGCACATCCCTTGACTATATTGGGGAGGGAGAGCTGTAGCATTTTAAAGTTTAGAGATAGAATATGTTTACATGATACATGCTCTATAAAACCTAAGAAAACAATTTTTCATGGGTAGCTTTATAGTTGCTTTAAATAAGAACTCTTTTTTAACAGACCTATTTTACCTCTCAAAATTATTCCTATTTTAAATATATTCATGGTTTTGAGAATTGAATTTATTGGTTTCTTGCAGTCACTGAAGGGATATTTTCAGAAATGTGCTTTAATAGTTTTGATTGTGTTTAATGCTTAGGGGTAGTCTATGTGGATATAAGTATTACAGTTGCTTTAAATACTATAGATGTCAAATAAATTAAAACACCAGTACAGATTTATGTAATCTATAAAAACTGCATTTTGCTTAGGTACTCTTTGATCATATGGGATGTTTGAAGAAGTATGAAACTGTGCAAGACATTCTGAGAGAATTCTTTGATTTACGATTAAGTTATTACGGTTTACGTAAGGAGTGGCTTGTAGGAATGTTGGGAGCAGAATCTACAAAGCTTAATAATCAAGCCCGTTTCATTTTAGAGAAGATACAAGGGAAAATTACTATAGGTAAGATGCAACTTTAAAAAATTTGAACATTAGTTAAAAATGGAAAAAAAAATCTTTATTAATAGAAGACATTTTTATCAGTAGAATATAAACAAATACAAATTGAATCTCTTTTCTTGATCCTAACTTTATTTTTCCCTCACATAGAGAATAGGTCAAAGAAAGATTTGATTCAAATGTTAGTCCAGAGAGGTTATGAATCTGACCCAGTGAAAGCCTGGAAAGAAGCACAAGAAAAGGTAATCATTTGCAGAAAAAGACATTCAGAGAAGCTTTTAAAAACAACTTCCAAAACAAACAAAAAAAATCTCCTAAATTTTAAATGTAGTACTGCTAGAAGTGTTGAGTTGTCTTTTTGGAGACTGAAGTCTTCTGTTTATCCACAGAACAGATACAGTACAGGAATTTGCAGTGCACACCCACCACAAAGCACTTTGCCAGTGTGACTGAACCAGAGCCTGGAGAAATGACTCCAGGTGTGAGAAGGTAGCTCAGTCTCCTTGGCCTTTTTTTCTGAGCCTGCCATTAAAAGGGTGTTAATTTGTGGTGGTGGCTTTTGTGAAGTGTGTGTATGCTATCTGGGAACTAGATTGGTAGCACTCAAAATATTTCTAAACTATTAAGTCTGAGGTCACAATATGGCATCCAGTCACCAGTCACTTAATTTGGTTTCAGTTAATGCTGGGAAAACTAGAGACAAAATATTCATTCATATAGGAGGGATTTATTGAGCACCAAATATGTGCTCTGTCCCATGCTTAGATTTTTTTTTTTTTTAAACAGAGTCTCACTTTGTTACCCTCGGTAGAGTGCTGTGCTGCCATAACTCACAGTAACTTCAAACTCTTGGGCTTAAGTGATTCTCTTGCCTCAGCTTCCTAAGTAGCTGGGACTAAAGGCATCTGCCACAAGGCCTGGCCATTTTTTAGAGATGGGGTCTCACTCTTGCTCAGGCTGTTCTCAAACTCCTGAGCTCAGGCAGTCCACCAGATTCAGCCTCCCAGAGTGCTAGGATTACAGTTATGAGCCACCTTGCCTGGCCCTTTAAATTAAAAGTCTGATGTTTTATTAACTAAGTTGTCCATTTCAGATAATGTAGTAGTTAATATTAATTGTTAGTAGGATATTGAAACTTTGAGATTCCCCTCAATTAGCTTTTTGATGTTTTATGTAATTAAAAGGAAAATTTAAAAGGATAGTACAACATTGTGATTGAGAACAAAAATGTAGAAAAGGAAGAAAATTTGAAATGATTAATTTTTTTGATATTTAATTAGGTTATTTGTGTATATATGATACTGATAATTTAACATCTTTAAAATAGTTATGATTATAACTTGAACTGAAACTTTAAACTTTTCTACACCTGAGTTCTCAACCATAATGTAGTTTTTCATGGAGTTACATTGAAACATTGTTGCTGTTGTTTACATTATTTAAACTTTTTCAATTTTGAAATGAATAAAAGCTATATATTAAATAGAATAAAATTAGAATAAGGTTTATAACAATTACATATTAAGATAATAGGCTTATTCATCATTTGAAGAAAATGGGGTAGGACACAATGGGGCACATTCCGAATTAGAATGATTGAAGAACTTTCTTTTCACATTAGTGTGCTTTATGATACTGTTAAACCCCAAATTATGGCTTATATAATACTTGCCCTTCTGTTTCACTATTGGTTTAAACTGTATCTTTCAAGGCAATTAGCTAGTAAGCTAATGAATTTAGAAGATAAAAATGTCTGTAGTTTGGAAATGCCTTTCTGATGGAAGTAGAGTACATGGGTGTAAAGCCTAGCTTGCTTTCAGTGGTTGCATTGTTACCATCAAAATTTATTCAGCATCTTGGCCATGTATACACTTTGGGGGAGGGGCAGGGTTCAGGTAACAAAAAGACTTGTTCTTACAAGAGTGTCCTATTTAACACAGAGTTGGAGAAGAGTGTTAAAATTATAAAGCAGCTGATCATAAGAAATGAAATTCTGTCATTAGAACTTGAAAAGTTTATTTTTCTTTATTTCTGAAAGTGTCCTTAGTCATATTTTTGTAAACAGTGATAGATAAACATATTCATAGAGCACTCATTAATAATACTTTGGTGTCATCAAAACCTAGATCAAACAGATTTTTTAAAATGTGAATTTAAATAGGGCTTTATGACACCTTGATAATATTTTCATAGTAGTCTAACAACCTGACTACTCCATAGCAACATACTATTTTATGAAGAATTTTTAAAAACTATGGAATTATTAATTTGTCATAAATTATCTAGATACTTTATCATCTGTCAACTCAACAACAGCATTCCTTATTTGGCTAATATTACTTATACTTTTGTTTATATAATGAAACATCTTGCTTTTTAATTTTAATTTTTTTTTTTTAGTTTTTTTTATTTTTTTGAGACAGAGCCTCAAGCTGTCCCCCTGGGTAGAGTGCTGTGGCATTACAGCTCACAGCAACCTCCAACTCCTGGGCTCAAGCGAGTCTCCTGCCTCAGTCTCCCGAGTAGCTGGGACCATTGGTGCCCGCCACAATGCCTGGCTATTTTTTTTTTTTGGTTGCAGCCGTCATTGTTGTTTTTGGCGGGCCCTGGGCTGGATTTGAACCCGACACCTTAGGTGTATGTGGCTGGTGCCTTAGCCACTTGAGCCACAGACTCGGAGCCTGTAATTTTAATTTTTATCTTTTTATTTCTAAAGTATACCTGAACTTTACTTTGTATATATACATTGTTTTACTTAAAAATTTGATTAGATTGTAAAGCTTATTTTTTCTTCTTTTTCCAAAAGTGAATGTTTTTTGGTTTATGGAGTATCACGGTTAACTCAGTCTTTTTTAAAAATCCCTTTACTCCTTGAAAAGTCATTTTGATATATCTGAGTACTTCAAACAACTTAGATAAAATTTTATTTAATGGCTGTTGTTATTTTTAAAAATTTAAAGGTGGTTTCACCTAAAATAACTTTTATTAAATTTGTTGTATTTTGAAATTTAATACTAGCACAGAGAATTTTTTTGTTGGAGCTGTTTCTATGGGGAAAAAACTTACGAATAAAAGCTTAGCAAAGCCCTGATAATTCTTACTCTAACTTACCAACTCTTAAATTCTTAAATTAATTGAGTCATTACTTAAGTTTTCTTACTTGAAAGAATTTTTATTAAGAATTCATCTTAGTAAGTGAATGTACCTTGGCATATTTATTATTATTGTAAAACATTTTTCATAAGTGATTATTTTGGGATTCAGATTTTTCATTCACTTACCAATGTAAAAATATGACAAGATGCAGTAATAAAACATTAATACCACTCTATTAATTTTAAGATGTGGTATCTCCTCATTTTGTTACTTAGTTCCTGAGGAAAACATTAATTTTTCATTAGATTCCTGGGTAAATAGGGACAGATTCTACCATTCCTTCTGAACATTGTATATCTTTAGAAAATTTTAAACAAATACATTTTTATTAGGTAGTAATCTAAAAATAACCCTGCCACCCTGAGGTGTAACACTGACAGTGTAGCACTTGTAGAATTTTTAACTCAATAAAATTCAACATTAATTTGATACAGGATTTTAATATGAAGTTTATTATTTTTTACAGGCAGCAGAAGAGGAGGAAACACAAAACCAGCATGATGATAGTTCCTCTGATTCAGGAACTCCTTCAGGCCCTGATTTTAATTATATTTTAAATATGTCTCTGTGGTCTCTTACTAAAGAAAAAGTTGAAGAACTGATTAAACAAAGAGATGCAAAAGTATGAACTTTTGTGGGTTAAATAATTTGAAAGTATTTCAGTGTTATCTATATCTTTTTCTTTTTCCAAAAAACTATTTTCATTTACCCTTTATACATTTAAAAACTATTAAATGTATAAACTATACTACTTTTTTATTATAGGGGCGAGAGGTCAATGATCTTAAAAGAAAATCTCCTTCAGATCTTTGGAAAGAAGATTTAGCAGCATTTGTTGAAGAACTGGATGTAGGTTAAGTCTCTATTAAAATATATTTGGAAAAGTAATGTTTATGAAATAAGAATGAAAATGTTTAAATTATCTTTTATGTTTCCTTCAGCTCTGTGAGGGTTAATGTGTTTGTAAGCTGAGCGAGGATTAAACTTCAATTTGTATGAAGTTACAAAGAAAAGTTATTTCTGATACGGATGCATATAAATGGCTGTGGAGTCAAATTTTAGAATAAATTAAATCCTACTTTGTATTAGTTAAAATTTCTTAGGTTACTTAAATTGGCTAATTGATTTGGTTTATTGGGTTTTTTGCAAGGAGGTAAGACCAATATATGTATATAACTGAATATAAGCACTTTAAATTTAGGAGTAGAATGATAGTCTTTTTAGTTTTATAACAGAGAAAAGTCAGTATTTATGTATTATAACCTACTTTACTCCAAGTACAATTTTAATTTTAAAAAGAAAAGAAAAAATGTAGAGGAAAAATATAAAATGTAAACTTTTTCTTAAATTACCACTTAAAATATTAAAACTAAATTATTGGTAGTGTGAGCATCTAATTTTGAGTAACAAAAGGTAAAATGCTATTTCTTATTACTAATGTGATATTACTTTTGCTTTTTACTTGTTCACGGATTTTTTTGTTTACATTCTCTTGAGTTTTATTTTTGTGGCTTATGTCAGAGTTAGTACTGTTAAAAACAATATGGTATATGGTGGCGCCTGTGGATAACAAGAGTAAGATGCTGGCCTCATACACTGAAGGTGGTAGGTTCAAACCTGACTCTGGCCAAAAACTGCAAAAAATAAAACAACCAAAAAAAAAAAACCAATATAGTATATTAGTTGCCTAAAAGAATTTCTGAAATTTTTAGTACTATTGTATAAACAGCACTCAGTGATCATTCAAGTGCCACAATATAAGTTTTTCTTGATTTGTGCTTTTCTTATATTGTTCATTAATTAGATTTTTAAAAAACTTGGGATACTTTTTTTTCTGCTGGCTTATATTATTCATTAAAAATTAATAGTCATTAAAAACCAACCATACATATATTGACAGGAAAATTATTCCTGATTAATACTAATGATATTCTGATACTGCTTTAAGTTTGATCTCAAATATAGTGAAATGTAGGGAACTTTTTGTTATGACTGTAAATATCCTCACTATTGAAAAGTTATCAAAACAATACTAGAAGAATATTCTTTTCACTTTTAATTTATCATTTTTTAAAATTTCAGATTAATATGAGGGTACAAATGATTACATTACACTGTTTTCATTTGTTAGGTAAAGTCCAAGTTGTAGTTGAGCCCTTCACCCAGGGGATGTGCTCTATACCCTTACATGGTGCCTATTGGGTGACAGTTTACCAACCACCCTCCCCCGCCTACCCCCCACTAACTTGAATTTAAGAGTGTTTTGCTCTCCTGTGGGCGTGTAGTTATCTATTGGCTTCATATTAGTATTGAGTACTTGGATATAATTTATCATTTTATTACTTGATAATTAGCAAAGTAGGTCCAAACAACTAAGTTCTGGCTATAGTTTTTTTAAAAACATCTAAAAATCTTTAGATTTAAATTTCATGTCTTTCTATATCATGTAAAGCCCAAGGATACCTGTAATTGAATATCTATCATATGCCAGTAGTGCATTTTATGTAATGCTCAGAGTAACCACCACCACCACCTTTAATGAAAGAAGTTATTATTGACTTGTTATACAGAAAAGGACACTAAAGTTTAGAGAGGTTAAATAACATACTTAGAGAGGAATTATATCATTACAGTTAAGAGCAATTACTCATTCTCTGAGACCCAGTTCTGAGCCATAAAATGGGGACTACAGAGTTTTTAAATTCCTAGCACATGGTAGGTACTCTGAAAATTATCTATTGTTTCCCAACTATACATGACCAATTGAAATTCAGCTTTGTCTAATTTTAAATCTTACCTTATTTTTAATCTATTATGCTACAAACATCTTTTTAAAAAATCTTTAAACAGATGTCATTTTCTCTTCAACCATCAATGCCTGCTAATTATTTGAAGAAATAGTTTTAGAAAATGTAGACTTTATATGGCAATTAATCATAAATATATGCTTATTTATTGTTACCCTTCTAAGTTTAATTTAACTATATTAACACTTAGAGTTTTCCATGCTTTCTAACTTTAATATACATTTATGAACCCTTTTTCCATATTTTTTAATGTATCTAAAGCAATAGAAAAGAATAGCTTCATACTTGTTAACGGAACCGCCTATGTGTGATTTGCTGGAATTCTGATGATACTAGCTCATTAGAGGTCTTGATTGTATTATACATCATGGGATCTTAGAATTGGAACGGACTGTTTGCCCATTTAGTCACATTATCTCTTGTATTACAAATGAGAAGGTGGTTGGATGAATTGGGATTACAATCTAGATCTTCCAGTTTAAAATTCTTATTTTTTCCCTCTATTACTTTATCTTGGATTAGACTAATTAAAAGAGAAGCTTTATTCTTTAGTGAGTGAATAAAATATCTTTCAGTCATTTATGAAGTAGTGATTATCTTTTCTAAGAAGTTGTTTATGGCTTGCTCACCCTTTATAATTATACTTCAGAAAGTGGAAGCTCAAGAACGAGAAGATATTCTAGCTGGAATGTCAGGAAAAGCAATAAAAGGTAAAGTTGGCAAACCTAAAGTGAAGAAACTTCAGTTGGAAGAGACAATGCCCTCACCTTATGGGAGAAGGATAATTCCTGAAATTACTGCCATGAGGGCAGATGCCAGCAAAAAGTTGCTAAAGAAGAAGAAGGTATGATTCATCTCCTGTTTTAGTTCATTAGTAGACTCCACCTCAAAAGTGAGATACACATATGAGTATCAATTTCACTGTGTACTTAAATCATGCTTTATTTCTGATGTATTTTAATGACGATAGGAAACGATTCTTGGAAAGCAGTTGATTAATAGAAGGACAACATTGGTCAAAGATCACACATGCATAAGGGGTACTTAATTCAGTTTTTAAAATGAGAGATAGAAACACTCCATTTAGCATCCTTCTATACTAAAATTTTAGAACCAAAAAAAAGAAAAAGAATGAATATATCAACTTTAAAATATAAACTTTAGTTCTATATCGTGATCAATTAGAGAAGTTAGTAGAAAAAGTCTATTAGAGAAGTTAGTAGAAAAAGTCTTACAAAATAAGCTACCATGTTTTATTGTTTGTTTTTTGCACTTAAACAACTAACTAGTCACAGCCTATGTCATTGTCACTGATGGGTGCTATTTAAGATTTTTAAAAATATGACACTGACCTACCTATCCTTGAGCTGTATGACCAGAGTTAGCCAGAAGAAGGAAATGTTAGAAAAATTCTTAAGAGCAGAGGAAGCAGGATGCATGATAGTCTTAAACAGAGAGGATAATATTTCTAGACAGGTTGGTTTTAGAATTCAGGGAATATATATGTAGTTAAGTCCACTATATAGTTGGGAATATAGGTTCAGTCTAATTAGAGTTTAGGAAATTAACCTAAGAGCTAGAATTAGAGATTGGAGAGTTCTCTGTACAGAGCTAATGTTTGAAGCACAGGAGCATTTTGACAGGAGAGCAGACACTTTCTTCTGTTCTCTTACCTAGTTCTCCACCACACCGAGGTTCATTTACCATGCAGGCTTACCTGTCTCTTTAGAAAAATGGCTTCTTTCCTTTTCAGTTGGCGCTTGTCAGGTTTAGTTCCCAGCACTCTTTTCTCTACTTCATGTAGTCTCCACAAGTAACCTCATCTATAGCCAGATGTTATTCCACTCACACCTAAATCTATATCCCTAAGCTACAGTGTTTTCAGGAATGTCAGGCTCATATAGTCACTTGAATGCCCAAGGCCTTCAAACTCAGCATGTTTCAAACTGGACCCATTGTCCTGATTTCAAAACCTGCTCTATATCATATTTCAATAATGACACTAATCAACCATCACTTATATAAGCCAAAAACCTGGGAAATTTCACACTTAATCAGTAACTAAATCATACCGACTGCCTACTAAGTCATTCCAAAATCCACCCTCATATCATAATCCCCACTTATGTTGCCTTAGACTACCATAAGTTTTGTCTGAGATATTTTAAAGTGATCCTCTCAGCTAGTCCCCCCATTTTTAGTCATGTATGATCATGATTTCTACCTTTCTCCACTTGATTTCTTTAAGTCTGGTCTTTTATTACCAAGTAAGTCTTGGTTATTACACAAATGCTTAAAAACCTTCAGTGATTTCCCCACTGACTGCACAGATAGTTTGGTATATATTGATTTAGCACCTGTGTGGCTTCCTGTTTCTCTGTCCTGGCTACTTTTTCCTCTCACCTTTCCCTGAATCCTGTTGGACTATTTCCTCTGATTAATGACTTAATTCTTCATATACAATGTTTCATGCTTCTGTGCCTTCTGCCTTGGATGCTCTTCCCTTTTGCCTTCTCCTTACCTGACAAACTTACTGTGCTTCCTTCAGAACTCAGTCAGAATTGTCCCTTCTCCTTTGAAGTTTTCTGACCTTGCTTTAGGCAGAAATGCTCACTTTTCCCCTTGGGCCACTGCTAATCTCCCTCTGTATTTGTTGTTTGTACTTTGATGACTTGTCTGTGTGTGTGTGTTGGGGGCATGTTTTTCATAGTTGTAAGGTTGAGGACTTTGCCTTATTGTGGCTAGCAGTGCATGACATGTGTTGCTTATTTTTCTTCAATAATTTGAAGATATTTTTTCCAGTATATAGAGGCCTGAGTTATAGGAACTTACTTTGCAGGTATCTTTTAATATACTTAGCCTATTGGTGTGGAAATCCCTTTGATAATCAAAAGCTGCCTTATTTTTTATGGTTGCTTCTAAGTAGCTATCATCCTATTGAGTATACCAGAAAAGTAGAGTTGTAAACAGTATTACCTACTACAGGTAAATGAAATAGAGTAAAACATAGTCCAATCAAAGTCCTCAGCAACAGAATCCCTTTTTTTTCTTTTTACTTAAAACTATCTTTTGACTAGAACTAAAATATCTAAAATTTTAGATATTAATGTGTTTAGTGTTAATTTTTGTTTTTACCAATGGTTTGGTTTTCTTTGTAATGTATAGGGTGACCTTGATACCACAGCAGTGAAAGTGGAATTTGATGAAGAATTCAGTGGTATACCAGTAGAAGCTACAGGAGAAGAGGCACTGACCCCATCAGTGCCTATAAATAAAGGTCCCAAACCCAAAAGGGAGAGAAAGGAACCTGGTGAGGAATTATTATTGTTTTGGGGTTTTTTTTGTTTGTTTTTTTAATGTGAGTAAAACTATATGTACAGGATATTGCTGGATTCTTTTGATTGCGCTTTTTCTAGTAGTTGAAGTAAATGCTTTCAATTTTGTGAACATTTGTTATCTTATAATGAACTTCTCATTATAACAGTTTTATTTTTACTAACATTTGTATAAGTATTGTTAGTGTTACTTAGTGTTGTTCATTTGCTTTTAGGTACTAGGGTGAGAAAAACACCTACTTCATCTGGTAAACCCAGTGCAAAGAAAGTAAAGAAACGGAATCCATGGTCAGATGATGAATCCAAGTCAGAAAGTGATTTGGAAGAAACAGAACCTGTGGTTATTCCAAGAGATTCCTTGCTTAGGAGAGCAGCTGGTATTGTGATACATTTTATATTTATTTTATTTCATATTATAGTTTGTCCTATAATATGTTTTTTTCTTTTTTTAGAGACAGAGTTTTACTTTATCGCCCTTGGTAGAGTGCTGTGGCATCACAGCTCACAGCAACTTCCAGCTCTTGGGTTTAGGTGATTCTCTTGCCTCAGCCTCTTGGCTGCCACAACGCCTGGCTATTTTTTGTTGCAGTTTGGCAGGGGCTGGGTTTGAACCCGCCACCCTTGGTATATGGGGCCAGCGCCCTACTCACTGAGCCACAGGCTCTTTAAGTTGGTTTTTGATGGTAAACCTGTTGCCTAAAATACTAAACCATCGCTATTTCAGAAAGTTATGAAGATGAAAGAAATTGTTTTATAGAATGGTGTTTCCTAGCAAAGTTGGATGGACATTAAACAAATTCCTCTAAAGTGAATTGTGGTTTCTTATTGATTTTGACTATACGGTTTGGGTTATACATGTTATTACTTCCATAGTTTGAAGGTGTTTGTTAAGAAATAGACCTTTGGTACCTTGGTGTAGTATACCAGCAGTGATAGGCCTAATGGAAGTACTTTGTAGTTTTGTTTTTATTTCCTATCTCTTGTATCATGAAAAATTTCCTCCTACTTTAAGAATCTGATTCCATACATCTCTTTTAGATAACTCCAGTAATTATGGTTGGGCTGCAGAATCCCCTTTTGCTATTATATATTGCTGTTAAGTATGTGATTTGATTTCTGAATATTCATTAACTTAAAGTGTTAATTTAATGAGTTTCTTATTTTATAGATTTTTTTGAAATTTTGTTAAGTCCTAATTTACTAAAACAATGATACAATATTGTGGTTGTTATCCTTGGGAGATACATTTTTAATTATATGTCAGGCTTAAATTCTTTGTCTTATCGCTAAGCAATTGAATTTCTTGTCCTTTTGTATGTAGTAGCATAATATAGGTAAATCTTCAACATGAGTAATTTAAGTTATATGAAAATTTATTAAATGCTTCAAAACTGTATTTAGGCTTTTCCATACATCTAAAATGATGGAGGCCAGGTGTGGTGGCTTTTGCCTGCAATCCTAGCACTTTGGGAGGCTAAAGCAAGAGGATCATTTGTGTCAGTTTACTTTCGCCTGAGTAACATAGCGAGATTCCTTCCCTACAAAAAAATAGAAAAATATTAGTTGGGTGTGGTGATGCGCTCCTGTAGTCCCAGTTACGTGGGAGGCTAAGGCAGTAGAGGAGCAATTGAGCCCAGGAGTTTGAACTGCGGAGTTTGAACTGCAGAGTTTGATCACGCCACTGCTCTCATGCTCGGGCAACAAAGCAAGGAAGACCTTTTCTCCAAAAAGAAATATATTAAAGAAAAATGATGTGCAAAATTATATAGCATCCAAATAATTTTAGAATTTTATTCCATGATACATAGTAGAAATTAAAATAAAACTTACTTGCATTATACTAGTTTTCCTTTTCCCATAACTAGTACATTTTTATGCATTATATTATTGTTTTGCTAATATATTGTGGTCTTATGTTTCCTATCTTTTCTCATTCATCTGAAAAATGACTGTCTTTGTTATTTTATAGTAAAACTAACCCTAGAGGGAAGATAGAATTTTTTCCTAAGCGGTTAAGAGAAAGTTTAGCCTTTTTAAAAGAACTAAAAAATTTGTCATTTGTGATTGCAGAAATGGAAAAGCTTATGTTGGTAGTTATTTGCCCAGCGGCCATATAAGACAAGACTATATAGACTACTTTCCCCAGTGTTTTTCAGTAATATTTAAGTGTGACAAGCAGCATTCTAAACAATCAGTCCCATCAATTTATGTTCTCCTAAAATGTGTAACATTACCCCATAGCCTGCTACAACGACAGATATTAATACTATCAAATAATTAAGACTACACAGATGTTGGGTTTTGTTCTATAAATGCTCGTCATCTTTTTTTTAAAAAGTGTATTTTTTGCTGGAAGATTTTTCAAGTGTATTATCAGTAGTAGTATTTCATGTGGATAAAGCTAAGATTTGATTTACCATTCATATTTATTTTTCTCCTAGCTGAAAGGCCTAAGTACACATTTGATTTCTCAGAAGAAGAGGAGGATGATGCTGATGATGATGAAGACAATAATGATTTAGAGGAATTGAAAGTTAAAGTGTCTCCCATAACAAATGATGGGGAAGATGAATTTGTTCCTTCAGATGGCTTAGATAAAGATGAGTATACATTTTCACCAGGCAAATCAAAAGCTACTCCAGAGTAAGTAATGAATATGATTGTTGTAGACATCTACCAAATACAGTGAGTTCTCTGTAAGAAATTATCATTCTCTGTAAGAAATTATCATTATTATCAGCCACGTACACCTAAGGTGGCGGGTTCGAATCCCCAGCCTGGGCCGCCAAACAACAATGATGGCTGCAACCAAAAAATGGCCGGGCATTGTGGTGGGTGCCTGTGGTCCCAGCTACTTGGGAGGCGGAGGCAGGAGACTCGCTTGAGCCCAGAGTTAGAGGTTGCTATGAGCTGTGATGCCATGGCACTCTACCCAGAGGGATAGCTTGAGGCTCCGTCTCAAAAAAAAAAAAAAAAAGAAATTATCATTCTAGGAAAGGTTTTCCTCATGAAGGAATAAATTTTGTGAATATTGCAAATGTTCCTTTAGCTGTTGCTGTAGAGGAGGAATTGGTGAACTTTTTTCATAAAGGGCTTCTTAGTAAATACTTTAGATTTTACAGTCATATGGTTTCTGTCACAGCTAATCAACGCTGCTGTTCTAATAAGAAAGCAGTCATAGGCAATATGTAAATAAATGAGTGTAGCTCTGTTCTAATAAAAACATTTTTTACTAAAATAGGCAGTAGGCCTATGGGATATAGTTAGACAATATTTGGTTTTGAGAATAGTTACTGAATCTTTAGAATTAAGAGGTTTATATTTCTTCCCTAGATTTGGCACTAATTGCCTTTTCTTTTGGTGAGTGTGAGTACTAGTACGCAGGGTATGAGATCTGTGAACTATTTCAGAATTTTTTTTTTTGAGACAAAGTATTTTTTTTCTTTTTATGTTTGAGAAAAGTGGTGTCATTGTAGCTTACTGTAACCTCAAATTCCTGTGCTTAAGTGATTTTCCTATTTCAGCCTTCTGAGCTGGGACTACAGGCATGGTTCACACCCAGCTAATTTTTCTTTTTTGTAGAGACAGGGTCTTATTCTTGTTCAAGCTGATCTTGAACTTCTGGCCTCAAGCATTCTTCCCATCCTGGCCTACCAAAGTGTTAGAATTAGAGACGTGAACCATCATGCCCAGCCCCTCAGATTTTTTTTTTTTTTTTTTTTTTGAGACAGAGCCTCAAGCTGTCCCCCTGGGTAGAGTGCTGTGGCATCACAGCTCATAGCAACCTCCAACTCCTGGGCTCAAGCAAGTCTCCTGCCCCAGCCTCCCAAGTAGCTGAGACCACAGACACCTGCCACAACACCCGGCTATTTTTTGGTTGCAGCCATCGTTGTTTGGCAGCCCAGGCTGGATTCGAACCCTCCACCTTAGGTGTATGTGGCTGGCGCCTTAGCCACTTGA
>CAUYQV010025597.1:0-70510 GCA_963574575.1 Galagoides demidoff | reverse complement strand
GCATCACAGCTCATAGCAACCTCCAACTCCTGGGCTCAAGCGAGTCTCCTGCCTCCCCCTCCCAAGTAGCTGGGACCACAGGTGCCCGCCACAATGCCCGGCCATTTTTTGGTTGCAGCCATCATTGTTGTTTGGCGGGCCCGGGCTGGGGATTTGAACCCACCACCTTAGGTGTACATGGCTGGCACCTTAGCCGATTGAGCCACAGGCACTGAGCCAGAAGGGACATTTCTTAAACTGATAGAGGCCATCTACAGCAAACCCACAAACCCATATCATATTGAATGGAGTTAAATTAAAATCATTTCTACTCAGATCAGGAACCAGGCAAGGTTGCCCATTGTCTCCACTGCTTTTTAACATTGTAATGGAAGTCTTAGCTGTCGCAATTAGGGAAGAAAAGGTGATCAAGTTTATCCATAAAGGGTCAGAAGAGATCAAACTTTTACTCTTTGCAGATGATATGATTGTATATCTGGAAGATAACAGGGATTCTACTACAAAAATTTTGGAAGTGATCAAGGAATACAGCAGCATCTCAGGTTACAAAATCAACACTCATAGATCTGTAGCCTTTATATATACCAACAATAGCCAAGCTGAAAAAACAGTCAAGGACTCTATCCCATTCACAATAGTACCAAAGAAGATGAAATATTTGGGAGTTTACCTAATAAAGGTTGTGAAAGATCTCTATAAAGAAAACTATGAAACTCTTAGAAAAGAAATAGCTGAAAATGTTAACAAATGAAAAAGCAAACTATGCTTATGGCTGGGAAGAATCAACATTATTGAAATGTCCATACTACTCAAAGCAATATACAATTTTAATGCAATCACTATTAAAGCTCCACTGTCATACTTTATTTATTTATTTATTTATTTTTGGTACCATCCATGGCACTCTCTTAATTAATTAATTTATTTATTTATTTTTATTTCTTATACCATAACTATGTACATTAATGCAATCATGGGGTACAGTGTGCTGTTTTCATATACATTTTGAAATACTCTTATCAAACTGGTTAACATAACCTTCATGTCATTTTCTTAGTTATTGAGTCAAGACATTCATACTCTGCTTTTAAAAAGATTCACTTGTACCCTTGTAAGATTAACCATAGAGGTGACCCCACCAATCACCCTCCCTCTCCCCAATCACCCCCCACCCCACCCCTCGCCCAAATTCTAAGGCGATAATTAGGTTATTACAATACTATAAAAGCTATGAATTAGTTTCAAAATAGGGCTGTGTATATTGGATACTTTTTATTCCATTCTTGAGATACTTTGCTAAGAAGAACATTTTCTAATTCCATCCATATAAGCATGAAGGAGGTAAAGTCTCCATCTTTCTTTAAGGCTGCATAGTATTCCATGGTGTACATATACCACAATTTATTGATCCATTTGTGGATCAATGGGCATTTAGGCTTGTTCCATGACCTAGCAATTATGCACTGTTGTACTTTAAAGATCTTGAAAAAATAATACTTCGTCTTATATGGAATCAGAAAAAACCTTAAATAGCCAAGACATTACTCCGAAATAAAAACAAAGCAAGAGGAACCATGCTACCAGACCTAAGACTATACTATAAATCAATAGTGATCAAAACAGCATGGTACTGGCACAAAAACAGAGAGGTAGATGTATGGTACAGAATAGAGAACCAAGAGATGAACTCAGCTACTTACCATTATTCTGATGTATGGTACAGAATAGAGAACCAAGAGATAAACTCAGCTACTTACAAGCCAATTTAAAAAATTCAGTGGGAGGCTCGGCACTGGTGGCTCAATCAACTAAGGTGCCAGCCACGTACACCTAAGGTGGCGGGTTCGAATCCCCAGCCCAGGCCCGCCAAACAACAATGATGGCTGCAACCAAAAAATGGCCGGGCGTTGTGGCGGGCACCTGTGGTCCCAGCTACTTGGGAGGTGGAGGCAGGAGACTCGCTTAAGCCCAGGAGTTGGAGGTTGCTATGAGTTGTGATGTCATGGCACTCTACCCAGGGGGATAGCTTGAGGCTCCGTCTCAAAAAAAAAAAAAAAGAGTTCTTACTGTGTGCTAGTTCTGTGACAAATGCGTTGTTGCTATACATGCACACACAAATATACACACACAGACACTCTCACGCTATTTATAATTGGTACCAGTTTGTATATTTATACTGAATCTATATTTATTGCTTCCTGATAGAATCGGGTTAATAGAATACGTTTAGGACTGTTAGTTTCCATTTCTATCTTAAGCAAAAGGTAGAGTGAGCATCAAAATTGTGTGGAAAATGTTAGCCTCTGTGTGTAGGACGTGGCACAAAAGAAACTCTGACAAGACGGGATGGTCGGTGTCAGCGGAGGCTTACGTAGCATCAGAGAGAGTGTCCTGAGGGGAATGAAGAGGTAAGTGTCCCAGGTATAAATCAGTCCATATGAAACAGCAATCAGACCTGCTAGGAGATGACCAGGTCACGGGGACGAAGGGAGCGCTGACTGAGGCTGTACGCTTCCCTTCCCTGTCCCCGGCTGCACTGTGGACACTGCCAACCGTACATCCACTGTGTGACTTTGGGACCACCTGTTTAGAGGAATTCAGCCTGCCCCATTTCCCAAAGGTGGTCCCTATAGTTGATATAGTTGATGGTCCCAACCGTTAGAAACCTGTACCTGTGTGTGACAGTGGACAAAAGCAGCTTTGGCCCCTCCAGGACTTTTCCTATGAAAGATAACTTTTAAATCTGTCCATTATTGGAAAGGTCATCAGATTCTCCTCCCTGTCAGCTGTGCTATCTGTATCCCAAGAAAAAGTCAAGTAAGCACGTGCAACACATATGTCTCTATATTACGTCTATATGTACGTATAAAACGTATGTCTATCTTTTTATTTTTATTTTTAGTTGTGAAATAAGAGACATTCCCCAAGCCCTCAGCAGATCTCATCTGGACGGTGCTTTTTTTTTTTTTTTTTTAGAAGAAATGATGATCCTTAGAAATTGTGTTTCTTGTAAATCAAATCCTATTTCAAGGGAAGACAGTAGCACTTTCTAGTTAAAGGATCTGTGGTGAATCCTTTGTAAAGTTTATTAAGTTCCTCCCGGCAAAGCCAAAATCGGATTATTATTTCATTTCTGGGTTGACAATTTCTTGTATCAAGGATCTTGTATATTAAAATGTGCTCAAGCTTAGTTGGGGCTTCGTGAAAATAATGATTGTGATTGCCGGCATTTATGGAAAGCTTAACGTGCCCTAAGTATTTTACATGCATTTATTCATTCGACGCTGCCATTCACCCTATAAGGTAATGCTATGGTCCCCATTTGACACGGGAAGACCTGGAAGCCCAGAGAAGTGGACCAGCAGCTGGTGGAGTCTAGGGCCCAGGGTGCGGGGTCTACTTCCTTGCTCTATGCAGATCATTCGGCATGAACATGATGAGGTGGGAATAATTTTTAGCATTGATCATTTTGCCCTGCTACAGCAGGTCTTGCTGTGTGGGTCATGTGTGCAGTCCACGTGTCCCTGGTTGCGTGCAGCCTAGCAGCACCCAGCTGCATTAATTCTACCTTCCTATGGTTCTTTGAATCCATCTACCTGCCTGGAAACCCTCAGCTTTACCTCACATCCTCCTGTAGTTATGCCTGGAGTCCCTATTAAGTGCTTACGTGCAGTATCCTCATGTGAACCCCTCATGGGGGCCCTCTGAGCGGTGCAGGGCTCTGCACTCAGGGGTCCAGGAGGGTGCAGAGCCTTGAGGTGGTGTGGGGCAGGGAAGGCCTTCCGGGGTCAGTTCATTGGCAGGTGTTGACACGGGATCTCACCGTAGCACTGTCCACCTCTAAAGCCTTTCATAAAAAACATGAAAACGTTTTTAGTTTCTGACCCCAACTGCTTCCTTTATCAGACTTCAAAGGCAGTCCCTCGGGCTTATAGGAGTTGGTATTGAGGAGCAGGAATCCTGCCCCACCACCTTGCTCTCGTCCCCCGTCTCCTGGCATCTCAACACAGCCGAGCCCTCTCCCAGTCAAAACACAAACCCTCTCATGCTCATCTGCTGTCCTAACTGCCCCAGGCAGGACACCAGCTAGCCTGTCCCTCAAACAGCAGTCCCTGAGGCCTGGTGCAGCCTGAGAGGGCAGAGACGCACAGGGCCACGGGACTGTCCAGGACAGGAAGGACACTGCTAGTCACAGGACTGGGCCTACATATTGAAAACGATTCTTTTCAATGCTGGGATTCTGTGTTATGTATTTTTTTCAGTGTCTGACGTGATGTCTGATGATTTTATCTCAGCTGGTATGTATCTATGCCCCAAAAATATTAAGCAAGGAGACAGCTGTGTCCTCTCCTCTCCAGCAGCTACAGCTGCTCTCCTGACAAGCTTATTCTTGGGTAAGATAAAAATGATAATTATGGCTATTATTATTTTTCATTTAGAATGATTTTAATGCCCAATCTAAAAACCCAGAAATGTGGGGTTTTCTTTTCCAAAGTGGTGTTACTTACATATGGCCATCTCATTCCTTAGATTAGCTATAAACTGCCGAGCTCAGCACTTTGGACAGTAGGCGACTCCTCTGGGGATTTGGGGACAGGTGTGACCACACAGCCGGCTTCCTTCATTGCACTGATCTGGCTGTCATATTCCACTTAATGAAATAGGAGTTGTCTCGAAAAGTTGGCTGTAAAACAGATTTCTGTTAGATAAATCATACTTCTTCATTGATCTACATTTTTAAATTAAGGATACAGTCCCCTGAAGAAATAATTTGCCCTAAGATTAGACATAAATTATCCTAAACACTCGATAAACCTTTGAAAATTACATATTTAAAGAAAATCTTTTCTGCTAGAACACTAATAGCGATGATATTTTTTGAAGTCAGGAAATACAAATATCACGCTAAGAACCAGAAGTTACGGTATTGTGGGGACTAGAACCACACGAGGGTTAGGGGAGCAGCAAGGACTTCCTGACATTTTTGATTAAATTCCACCTGTTATTCTGGGTCTGTCAGTCCATTGGTTAATCAAGAAGAAGGTGATAAATTTCCAAATTATGCAAATTACTTGCCAACATTCCTCCAGAGCCAGAGATATCCAAGATCTGGTTCCTGTTACCAAAGAACTTCAGTCACATTGGAAAAATCAGATGTGTGTGCATAGCATGAAACAGCTATTAGAAAATGCTGTGTCAACTGCAGGAGCAGGGGGTCAATGTCCAGAGACCTGGAGTGCTTTGTCATTAACCAGACGTGTGACCACTGCCTCCTGTACACATGTGAGGGTTCAACTAAAGTACTAGTTCCCAAACTTGCCTACACAAGAGAATTTCCTGGTGAGATTATGGAAACTCCTAGTCACAGGTGATTCTGGCTTAGTTGGGACCTAGAAATCGACAAATTAAGCAACTATTTTAGTGAATTCTACTACAGTCACACTACGTCCTAGTGGAGCGACTCTGGAATTAGGTAACCACTAATGTCCTTAGTTTGATCCAATTATGATTATAAAGACCAGATGAATCGAATTAGGCAATCAAAGGTGGGACGTCTTTAGGCACCAAGCATTTGGTGATGAAAAGGGACGTGTCAGTGTCCCAGGTTTGCAGCCTAGAACTCCAAAGTGAAGGAATTGGTCAGCCTATGCTCTCTCTTACAACTGTAAGGAAGAACCCTCCATCGCCTCTGTAGCTCCTGGCACATCCCAGCAGTCCTTGGCATTCCTTGGTTTGCAGACCTGTCTCTGCCGTCACATGGCTGTCTTCCCCGTGTGTATGACACTGCCCTCCATCTATGTGTCCTTGTCCTTTTTTATAAGGATGCCAATCATATTGGGTTAGAACATACCCAAATACTTTAACTTGATTACCTTTGTAAAGGCCATTTGTCCAAATATGATCACATTCTGAGGCACCATGTCCCAATGGTTAGGACCTTTAGAATATCTCTTTGGATAGGGTGACCAGATTTTAACATCAGTAAGGCGGGACAACATGGTAGTGGGGGCGGGGCGGGGGCAGGAGACCCTGCAGGGCAGGGCAGGGCCTGACAACAATGTAAACTTTGATAAGCAATTCTCGATAATCACCTCTCAGCAATTATTTGTTATTATTACAGTTTAACATTATAAAATTAACAAAAATAATATAAAACTCATATTCTGGCGAAATAGCCACATGGCAGCTGAAAACCGTATATTCCCTTATTCTCCCGCCCATTTGTGCATTCTTTCCAAAAATCGGGACTTTTTTAAAACACCGCGGGACGCGGGACAAATTGTTGAAAAGTGGGACTGTCCTGCCAAAAGCAGGACGTCTGGTCACCCTATCTTTGGAGGACCCAATTTAACCCACATGAGAGTGTTTTCATGGAAGAGTTAAACTTGGAAAGAAAAGTGGTATTTTCTTAGGTAGACAGCAAGGATACAGCTTTCTAGCTGACAAAAACAATCTGTGAAGAAGAAATCACTGTGTTTGTCCAGGATAAAAAAAATAGCACAGCCTGGCCACCGGGGTTGTGGAGGTGGCCGTGGTGATGGAATGACGATTGTCATAGCTAACCCTGGTGGAGAAGGTGCCTTTCCCTGTACCCTCCACATTACATGTGTCATAGTCCACAGCTACCCTAGAAATGGGTCATAGTCTTCTGCACTGCATAATATGGAAATGGTGCTAAAGTTGGGGGACTTCCCACTGAAAATTTATCTGACCCCAGATTTTTGCACTTTACGACTATAATCTGGTGCCTCCTTCATGTCACCAACACAAGATAAACTTGAGTGAGTGGATCGGGCTACTTTGTAGAGAGCTTTGATGACAAAGCAGAGGACTTTGTGTTTGATGTGGCAGGCAAGAGGAAACCATGTGTAGTGTCTGAGAGGTGTGCCACGATAAAGGGGTATTTTAAGAAAATGAGTATGTCATTTCCACCCCAGAATGTGTTTCCTTTTGAAAAAGAGAAGGCAGCCTCGTAAGTGAGAAGCCATTGATTGACCATGAAGAGCTTCTTTTCACTGGGCTCTATCAAGTGGTCTGCTCTTCCTCACTGGTGTCTCTTAAGCAGGAATTTCCTTTAGCACGTCAAGAAGTCGCTGCAGTTGAGGTTTTTTCTTCTCCCATCTGCTTTGTGAGTTTTTCACACTAGCGATAAGACGCTGATCACGGTACGGCCCCGGTACAAATGCTGTTCAGTGAAACCCACCCTTGATTCATTACCTCTGCAATTTCAGATTTCAGGTCAGTGGGTTGTGTTTTGTTCGCTTTAAACAGCACCTGTGGGAACCTCATTTCAGCCTGTTCCGTGCTTAGTTCGTTATATATAGACTGATAATCTTCTCTCTACTTTTGCCACACATGCCTCTCGTGGATAAAAATGTGTGTGAGAATAAAAGTGAAAATAACAACGATGATGGCTGGAATTTATCAAGCATTTTATTATATACAGATTGCTTTTCACATCCCTTAGCCAGTTGAATCAGAGAGAATGCCGGTGAGGAGTGATGAGTAACGGGATCGCTGCAGTTAATCCATTTGGTCCAGGGGACACGTGATGCTAAGATTAAGCCTCATTGGTTCTTACGGGATGACTTGAGTATAAATCCCCTCCCCCTGGTTGTAGAAATCTGGATCCATGCAGACCATGTGCATCCCTCAAAACTTGAACCATCCAACTTCCTTCCCTACAGAAGATCGCCTACTACGGTGCCTAAAACGCCATACAAGTCTGTCCTTCATGTCCCTGGGGAACCCTTGGTGACTTGCTCCTTTCAATTGCCCAAGTATTTGTGTCCTTGAATTGCAGTCTTAGACTGCCACCCTCCCAACCTCCTTCTCCATTTGCATGTTCATATAACGAGCTCTTCCGAGGTTGACTTCTATAAACCTCATTGGGGCGGAGCGGGAGCAATATTTGGGTAGTGCAATGAAAACAGATGCGTGGACATTAGTTGGCGAGAACAAGAGACCCAAAGAGTCTTTCCTTTTTGTTTCCCTGCCTTGGTGATGTAATACACGGCCTCCGGGGAGACCTGGGGTCCTACCAGTCACTGCTCCAACACTGGAGCTCGATCCAGAAACAGCTGTCCGGAGCTAATTTATTTCCTAATGCTCCAGCGCTGTTAATTTATAAATTACACTGGTAATTCAAGCTATTATTAATTTCAGATGGTGTAGGGCAAGCCTAATTAAAATATGACACCAATTGCCACACATATGTACCAAGGACTACCATTTAAAATTAATGGGAATATTAAGTGTGACACTGGTCTCCGAGATGCTTTGCACAGTAATTAGAGCATTCTAGTGGGGAAAGATCTGACAAACGCCGTCCTGTGGTTGGTAGCAGATAAACAAGGACAACATAAGAGGAAAACAAATTCTTTACTTAGACCTCTCCTCCTCATTTCTTCCACTCTTGCTCAAATCAAGGTTAGTACTAAGTTTCCCCCCTAAAAACTGCTTATGAAACAATAATAATAAAGGCTCCGGAGGCCATTAGGAGTTTCTTACTGGTTGGAACTAGGAGTCTATTTGGGTTAAGGTTGTTTGTTTTCCCCATATGTTGGACTTTGGGGCCTTTTTTTCTTACTTATTAACATTCTCCTTGTCTGTCTTGTGAATTTCTTTCTTGCTTGTTGCAATAGATAGAGGCTGTTGTGTTTTTTTTTTCTCTGCTGTATGCAATAGAGCCAAAAGGGTTTTTGTGCATATATAGTGTGGGTCCTTGTGGCATGAAGATTTATGAGAAGGTACTGAGGTTAGGCTTGTTCCAGACAGTGGGAAAAACCTATTATGACCAAGCAGTGCTGGCATAGTGGTGGAACAAGGGAGTGGCCTTTATTTATAAGATAGTTGTTTTGATGTTATTCCCTTGGGCATTGTTACTATGGTTATCTTGACAAAAGTGGTGACCTCTTGAACTTGACCAATGTAACCTCAACATTTATACCCTCATGTTAATCTGTAATTTAAAGAAATGAAAGAACACAGTTATATTTATGATCGTCTCAGAGAATAAGGAGAGTAAAGCGTTACTTAAATCTCAGAAAAACGATGAAATGTAGACTCTTATTTATATTCCTGTTGTGAAGTGTTTTAAAGCAAGAGCGAAAATGTTTTAAAATCTCAGATTTTAAAATGGTAATGGTCGCGTCCTGCTGCAAATATACTAAGAAAACATGCGTGGTATAGTTTAAGCCATTGAATTGCATGTTAAGTGAATTATATCTGAATAAAGCCATCTAAAAGAAGTGACGACCGTAACAGTCTGGGAACAAATACAACCACATCTTGCACAAGTTTCTGCATCAGAGCAGTTCCTGTCATTATCATTGTTACGTTGTGGGTCAGCAGAAGCGTGGGCCATTGTGGAGGGGTTTCCTGACCTGGAGAGGAATGTTCCTTTGTTACCCTTTATTGGGCCACTCATATTATTATAATTTCATTCCAGCTGAATCTGTGCGTCCAGGCAGGTCAGAGGGCTAATAATATGTGACTAAATTAACAGGTGTGCAGGGCATGAGAACTTTTAAAGTGCTTTCATGTATGTGTGTGTGTGTGTTTGTGTGTCTTCCATGTGTTGCTCCCAGTAGCCCTGTGAGGTATCAGAAACTAGGATACCTCACATACACGTATTTTACCTGAGAAAATGTTTCTCAGCGGCCAGGACAGTTTTAATTTATGCTGATTGTCCTGTAGGAATTGTTTAGGATATGGTTATCGTAATTATCCTCATGAAGGCAGACGACCCAGGATGTAAGCAGTTATTCTTGTTTTTCACTGTTTTTTTAGCGAGGAGGTGAGGACTGAGGCCTCTGAGAGAGAACTCTGAAATCGGCTTGCCAGCCCACGTGTCTTGGGTTCTCCATGACTGAATGCTCATGGCCAGACGTGGGGAGTGGAGCCCGGCTGGCGGGTGACTATTGTGATCGTTCATACTTTTTCACTAGAGAAAGTGCATCTCAGGATGTTTCTGTGACAGAGTGCAGTTGCAGCCGTGGCTTCTGACTCTCCTTTCTGGTCTGTTTCTGGTTAGACTTCAAGCGCCAGGTCCCAGTGCTGGCCTGTATTTGAGATGTTGTGCCTAAGAGCTTTTAGCAGATAGAAGCTTAGAAAATTGATTTCTGCCCATCCACTTAATATCTATATGAAAAATAAGGAAGTTAAATTTATTTTATTCGTGTTTCCATGACCTTTGTGGCTCCTGTGTGTGTGGGTGTGTAGGTAGGTATGTGCACACAGACAGTTCTGATGTTGCTTTTTTAATTAACTCACGTTCCAAGCTGCCGTCATCAAGGTTCAGTCTAAATCATACCTCGAGATCAGAAAGAGTTAAGGGTAGCCTAACATAGATCCCTGAGCAGCACTGCTTGGTAAGATTCAGGCAGTGTAAATGTCAAAATTATTAATCACTTATCAAAGACCCGTAATTCTCTAGGTAGTCTTCTTGGTACAGGTAGGAGCACAAACATTTCAGCTGGTCTTCTGGGGAGCCCAGGGATATTTGGTGGTGGGAGGGGTAGAAGAGATGGGAAGGGAGAATCTGAACTTCCAAGTGGCCCGATTCTCTGCGGATGGGACCATTTTCCGCTTTGTTTTCTAAGTTTCTATCTTCTGTATCTTTCCCTCCTATTAATATATCACCACACCTCACTGTTTGTCCTGCAGCTGTTGGCTTTGTGAGTGAAGATGAGTACCTGGAAATTCAGGGCATCACCCGAGAGCAGTCGGGGGACTACGAGTGCAGCGCCTCCAACGACGTGGCCGCGCCGGTGGTTCGCAGAGTGAAGGTCACGGTGAACTGTGAGTGTCTCACCCGCCGCCGCCCCGTGTGCGCATGCGTGAGGCCAGCCCGCTGGCGTGGCTGCCACCTAGAGCCCATTAGCAAAGCCCGCTGCTGACCCAGGACAGGAATTCACGCGTCATCATTTTCCACACTCTGCTTTCAGGAGTAACCGTTTCAAACTCTAATATTTGACATCTCAAGGTGCCACAGTGTAACCTTGGGAAGAAAAAAAAAAAAAAAACAGTAACTGAAAGTAATTTAATACCAAACTTGACTTACATGGCTGAGAGATCATTAAATGGCATTCAATGCATAATTTATAAACACATGTCTTCAAATCCTAATTTTTTCCCCATAATTTACACACACGATGAAGTTGTCCAAGAGCCTCTCACTCTGGAGACCAGACATCTCCATAACGGGGCACAGATGACGTGCTAGAGGACATGAAGGAACCAGTGGAGCCTGCGTGTATGGGGTGTTTATTGTACCTCATCTGTTTACAATTATGGATGTTGATGTGTATACTATACATGCATAGTTTTGACACAAATAGATGCTGGTTCTGCTATCAGAAGGTGCATCAAAAATTTTCATTTTTACCGATAAGAGGTACAGAGTCCAAAAAGTTTGCAAATGACTGCTATGGACTGCTTTTATCAACCACCTGAATTCTCTCTGACATCAAACCTATTCCAGTCTCCTAAGTTTCATTATCCTTCCCCCTCTGGGCTCCTCATGATGCCCTCTGACTCAGGTCCCTACACATTCTGAACGTTTGCTGTGCGTGCACACTCCAGGAAGCCTCACAACAGAATAGAACCCAATAACAAACCAGGAGGAACAAAACTTTTCCCTTCAAAACTGGGTAGGGCCAGGGTGTGGAAGTAGTGGAAAGATTCTGGGTGAATGCTGGTCCTTTTCTTTAATACTCTGTTCTGTGATAATGCAAACCTAGTCAGCATGAAGCACTTTAAAAAACAAGGAATAGGTATAACAATGTTACCATTTTTTTCTACCATCCAACTTTTTTCTTTTTGGGGAGGGGCGGGGACTGAGGGTAGGGCATTGGTTCATGCGTATAATCCTAGCACTAGGATTGTGAGGCCAAGGAATTGAGCTCAGGAATTCTAGACCAGCCTGAGCAAGAACCAGACCCATCTCAACTAACAATAGAAAAACTAGCCCAGCACTGTGGTAGGTGCCTGTAGTCCTAGCTACTCAAGTGATTGAGGCAAGAGGATCACTGGAGCCCAGGAGCCTGAGGTTGCTGTGAGCTATGATGATGCCACTGCACTCTACCCAAGGTGACTCTGTCTCAAATAAATAAATAAATAAGGATGGTGCCTATGGCTCAGTGAGTAGGGCGCCGGCCCCATATACGAGAGGTGATGGGTTTAACCCTGGCCAAAAAACTGCAAAAATAAAAATATAAATAAATAAATAAGGACTAAGATGATTTCTAGTTTATCAAGATAAACCTAAAAAGTAAAGAAATGGAAACAAAAGAAAAATATGTTTAGGGGATGAGTGAAAGCTAAGGAAAAAACAGCACATGGGCTACGTACCTTAAGGTTGCCAGGTGAGGGTTCAGAACGTGGTCTTGCCTTGCTAAAGTAAAGAGGAAAAATATCCCCTGCTTTAAGATTTATGTTTTCCATAAGATAAAAGCAACTTGGTTGCTTGGGAGAAGGAATGCTTTTCCCGGTCCAGAGACCCTAGAGAAAATTCTCTTTTAGAGTCTTCACAAATAGAGCACTGTAAGGTGTTGTCAACATTATGTACAGTATTTCTGCATGCAGTAGAACAGCAAGTTTATTGTGGGTGTTTTTCATAAGGCTCCTCCGTGCAAACTGATAAAATATCAAGGTGGTTGGGTAAGGACTTCAAATGAGAGCAGACCAAGTTTGTGAGTCTGGTGTGGTCTGGCTTGCCAGGGATCCAGTTTAGAATATCAAGTAGAATGACTGATCTGTGCCTCCTTCAGGCAATTTTCCTTGAATGTTATTTCTTGCAGCTGAGCTTTTGATGGGAATTGAATAGTTCAAAGTTGTATACTTTGGCAAGAACCTGGTGTGCAGAAATTCTATAAGGCTGATTAAAGGTGCTGACCGTCAGCCCATGGAGCAGAGGGTTGATGGGTGTGCATTATCCTATGAAAGTTAAAAAGCGTTAAACAGAAGATAAGCTGAATCCCTGGTCATTCCAACTCTTGCAGAGGAGAACAGAAATAATACCCGCTAGGAAGACAGAACTCTTCCTTAGACTGGAATTGAAAACGTTTTCATTCTCTGGCATAATTTGTACAGCAATTTGACAGCGCACGTAAGCAGAGGTAGGAGAAGGAATAAAAAACAAGATGAATGAATGAAGCAGCCTTCCTCATCGCAAAGTACATTTAAAAATACTATGGGACGTTTTCTATCTGCAGATCCACCATATATTTCTGAAGCTAAGGGTACAGGTGTCCCCGTGGGACAGAAGGGGACGCTGCAGTGTGAAGCCTCAGCAGTCCCTTCAGCAGAATTCCAGTGGTACAAGGATGACAAAAGGTGAGTCCCCCTCTCCTCCTCTCCCCACTGCCACCTGCCTGGAACGAGAAAACTTTTCCAGGTTCCCAATTCCAGATGGTTGCAAATGAATTCCTGTAAAATCCTCTTGTGAATTCCTCCTGTCTAATGGGGAGGGGGATATGTAACAAGCTTTTCCTTAACATGAATGGACTTCAGCTAGATCTTAATATTCGTGTGCAGAATTATCCCTTGCCAACCAGCAGGCTTGAAAGGAAACTTTTTTTTTTTTTTTAGGGAAGCAAAATCTCAAGAGGAAGTAGCAGTATCACAAGGTCTGAGAGTTTTCATAGGCCAAAAAATAACACGTTCCACCTGAAGCTATTTTTAACACTTTCTGAGGCTCCAGGGGTGGCTAACAAGTTAGTGGCAGCCAGTATGTCGGCACTTCATCCCAGACATCATCAGTAACTGCGCATAAGAGCCCGTGACCTGGATACAGCCCTCCCTTTGTGCCCAAGTTGTTCTTTTACTATAGGAGAAAAGTGAGGGGAATATTCCCTTCCTTCCCATTGTCGCAGCCGTCATTGGGATATTTGTTGTGAGTCACTGAAGATGATCATTTCAAGGAGTTATCGAATGGCGTGTCAGTGCAGGGATCAGTAGCTCGGCACAGCCAGGCAACATGGCAATTACTGTTATCAAAGAGCTATTTTAAGGGGGATGAACAACAAGGGAAAGTGCAGAGCTGTCTGTGCTGAGAACATTTTCATAACAATGGAGGTGCTGGGAGAGGCATGCAAACAAGTACTGAGGTGTGTGAGGGGTGCTTAAGAGGGGAGAGATGGAGGTTGCGCTAAGAAGAAAAGACAGCAGAGAGAGGGATTCTGAGAAGCAGAGCGGGGCAGGGCGGGAGATGTCACACTGCATGGGACTTGTTCGTCCTGCCTGGCTTTTCCCTCCTTCGGCCATCAGTGAGACACCCCAGCTAGCCTCTGAATCAAAACCTGAATTCTGCTTAGAACTAAGTCACCAAGTCATAAGATTTGCTGTGTCTTAATCCTTCCAAATGAGAATGAGTGTTTTCTTTCCTTTTTAAAAAAAAAAAAAAAAACTCTTTAAGGAAACATTCTGGCCGCTTGGAGTGAGGTGTATTGTACATGCCCACCCAGCCAGCTTCATGGATCAAGAAGCTAAAATAGAGGTACATTGTACTGCTTTCATATACAATTTGAAATACTTTCATCAAGCTGGTTAACATAGATTTCATGTCATTTGCTTAGTCATTGTATCAAAACATTTATATTCTAGTTCTAGAAAAGTTCACTTGTACCCTTATAAGATGTACATGTGAATCTTTCTAAATGTAGGATATAAATGTCTTAACACAATAACTAAGAAAATGCCATGAAGGCTAGATTGACCAGTTGGATGAAAATATTTCAAATTGTATATAAAACCAGCACACTATACCCCATGACTGCATTAATGTACACAGCTATGATTTAATAAAAAAAAAAAAAAAAGAAGAAGAAGCTAAAGTAGAAAGAGGAAGAAAGAACTCACAAAGAAATAAGAATTTCTTTTTCTGGAGCTGGTTGTCCTCCTAAGAATTCAGAATCAGGCGGAAGGCAGTCGTGGTATTTTTGCAACAAATAAACATGGTTACCTTACACAGAAATCCAACTTCACTTAAACCCTCCTCAGAAGAAGAAGAAATCGGAGACATAAAGGCCCATTTTTTTAACAAAACAAAATAAAACAAACCAAAACCGATTGAGCTGTAGGGTCAGTTCCTGAACCTTTCATTGTCTGTGTGTTAGTGAAATTAATCAGCTGCATTACTCGAATTCTTTATGGGAAGAAAATAGAAACTAAATAAATATGGGGGAAAGCAAGATCTTAGAAGAAAATAGAGCAAAAATAGCCGGCAGTGAGGAAAGCAAGGACAGTGCTCTGCTCTTTGACTGCAGCCGTGGTCATAGGAGGGACCCCACCCCCACTGTCATCTACCCTGGAGGACAGCACCCAATAGCATGGCCAGGGGTGGTTTCCTTGGCTCGGCCAGTTTTGTTTCTTTCTTTCTTTGAGTTCTTCTGATGGTGTCTCCTTTTCTCCTCTTTCCCTTTCTTTTGGTCAGTTTCCCATTTATTTCCTGTGTTCTCCCATTGAATGGAGTTCTTTCTGCCTGGCACGCAGCTCAGCAGCACCTCTGCCTCTGAGGTCCTCATTGCAGCCGGCTGTGCCTGCCAGGCACAACCTGGGCAGGTCTCCAGGGGCATATTGCTTCTGCCCTGGGGGGAAGGCTAGCTCTCACTCAGCTCCCATTTTCAGTAAGAAGAGCAGACTTCGGAGGCAAATTAAAGGAGTCTGTGCAGTGAGGACAAGCAGTTTTCTTAACATTGAGGTCAGAAGTCTTTTGGCTGCCAGTGCCACTCCACTGTATGCCACTGCGTGTGTTATCAGTCAGAGGATGAGAAGATGGGATGCTGTAATTAATAAGGGCCACCAGCCTGACAGGGACATCAGCCAATGAAAAGCCTGTGGCTTCATTAAGAAACAGAAGCCTGGTAGCAGTGCAGGATGGGGCAAGGTGTGCCCACCTGGAATGGGGCAAAGTGTGTCATCCCAAGAGCTTCAAATCTGCAAAGTGCTGCCGGCCTCCCTGCAAGGTTTTTAGTGAAAGACACTTCAGAGCTGTCAGGCAGGACCCTGCTTTGGTTAAGTCTTTCCCCATTATGGAGCCGGAATCTCGTTTGCAGCTTGGTTGTGATGTGAAGGCTCCCTCTCCATCCCAGGAGTGTCAGAATGGCAGCTGAGATCAGTACCCTGGAACAGCTCACAGAAGCCTCCTGGTGGGTGGTACGGAGAGTGGTCTGTGGACAGCATCCCCTGAAGGATCAGTATCTACATAGCAGAAGTAAAAGTGGCCTCTGGCTGCACAGCACGATGCCTCATTCCATTCAGAGAGTGCTAGCATTAAAAACCCATGGACTCAGGCCAGTGCTCTGCCCCTGGCTTTTGAGAGAGGAAGACTCCCAGAGGAAAACCTACTTAATAAAAAGCAAGGCAAGGCCCTCCAGAGCGTCTTCTGACTTCCCTGGAGACGTTGGGTGAGAACCCCAGTGAGAACCTGCCTCTCTCTTCTGATCAAGGTTACTGTAAATTTTGGGAGTGGAGAGAATTATTTCATAACCCCACAGAGATCAAGTCTTCAGATAATGACAAAGCAGCTGCCCTCTGTGCCAAATCATACTGTGACCCGGGGACAGTCTTCTGTGTCTGACTCCATAGAAGTGCATTAGACTGAATCGCATTGTGTAGTCTACAAAGCATTTTCTAACCATTGTCTTACTGGGCCTCGCTTTCTTTTTCGGCCTTGAATGTGATCTTTCCCGGTTTGGTGACTCCGGTACCAGCCATTTGCCCCAAGCATGCTCACCGTGCTTTGTTCCGCTGTGTCCTTACTGTGACACTGTCTACTTCCTAAGAGTGCTGCTCCAGCTCAGCCCTACCAGGAAATGTAGGTTTGTGTTTCTGTTCCTCAGCATTCTTCTTTAAACAGAGTTTTCTGCCCCAGCGGTGTCTGTGTTTTCCGTAACATCAGGTCAGCTTCTGGGTAAGGATTACAAATTGTTTCTGGGAAAGTAGAGCGTTCCCTTAAAGCCCAACTTCTGAAATAGGACATTTCAGAACACTGGTTTCAGGTTTTTGGCACGCCCACAATTATAATAGGAATTGCTGTTAAGAGCTCCTGAGCTGGGCGTGATAGCTCACGCTTGCAATCCCAGCACTCTGGGAGGCCAAGGCAGGTAGATTGCCCGAGCTCATGAATTTAAGACCAACCTGAGCAAGAGCAGACCCTGCCTCTAGATATTGCTGGACATTGTGGCAGGCGCCTGTATTCCCAGCTACTTGGGAGGCTGAGGCAAGAGAATCACTTGAGCATAGGCTGAGGTATGAGAATCGCTTAAGCACAAGAGTTTGAGGTTGCTGTGAGCTGTGATGCCACTGAACTCTACAGAGGGTGACTCTGTCTCAAAAAAAAAAAAAATTTAGGCACTAAATGAGAGCTTCCTTTGATGTGCTTGTGACCAAGGGGTGCCAACCCCAGCTCAATAAATTTGTTTTGGTTGGGATGCCACTCAAGGATTTATTTGGGACTTCACTTCCAGGAAGACATGGAAGCCATCGCTCCTATAAATGGAGTAACTGAGTGAGACTCTTTCTCAAAAAGAAAATGGAGGAAATATGCCTACTGTCCCCTAAAACAGCTTTCTTCTTACCCTAAGTCCCCAGTGATAGAATCCGTGGTTTTAATAAAATATCTACCTTCTCCCAGACACTACCTGTGGCAATTCTTCAGGCCCCCTGGGACCCACACAAGCCCTGTGGCATCCTGGGCGGCCATGGTGAAGTCCAGGGACACTGTAGGCTCAGTAGGATCATAGTCTGAGGGGTGGCACAGCCTTCCCACGCTGATCCCTTGTGATACTCTGATCAGATCACTCCTCTCAAGCGCTTCAAAGGCCCCACCTGAGAAAATTATTGTTCTCCCCTCTTCATAGCCCCCCAAATGAAGTGTTATCTATAGAACACCTCATGTGCTTATGGAGAAATTTTATAACCCGGGTGCTTGAAAAACATTGTTCTTTCTAAGCCCTCAGATTGCTCTTTTCTTCAAAGCTTGAGTTTTTCAGTTTCATGGTGGTCATCAGCATCACCATCCTCCATTGTCACCACCACCATCATCATCAAGTACCATTGGGCACCTGCTGCATGGGTGACATCGTTCCCAGTGTCACAGTTCGCACAGTGTAACGTTGTGGTGTGATGGATGGGCTTACAAAGCAAGGATAAGAGGCTGCTCCTGCCTTCAGAGAACTTAAATACCAGTATAGGGCAGTGAGATACCCCACGGCAGCGTCTCTGGGCACGCACGTAAAAATAGAAACCCCATTACACGTGTTGGGTGTGAACTGATGGAGCAGTCGAGTGGCACAAACAGCAGTTACAATGGTGCCGGAGAGGAGACACCAAGAAGATCATTAATCCCAGACTCTGTCTTCCTCCTATCAGAGAAATATAACCATGTCTTTTTTTTTCCTTGTATTGTCTCTTGTGTATCTCAGACTGATTGAAGGAAAGAAAGGTGTCAAAGTGGAAAACAGACCTTTCCTCTCGAAACTCATCTTCTTCAATGTCTCTGAACACGACTACGGGAACTACACTTGTGTGGCCTCCAACAAGCTGGGTCACACCAACGCCAGCATCATGCTATTTGGTGAGACTGTGCCCTGGGCTGGGCAGGGAGAGGGGAGAGAGTGTGAGCAGGAGAGAGGCTGGGGAGGGGAGGGACGGGACAGGGGGGCCTGAGAGGGCTCTTTTCAAAAGTCACTGAGGCAGGAGTGAGTAAGAGGAGTCAGAAAGAAGAGACACAGAGAGAAACAGCAAGAGACGGAGGGAGGGAGAAACCGGCACGTGTCTGAAAGTAGATATTAGGAGCAGGCAAATAAAAATGAAAAAGGACATTCACGTTTCACTCTATAGTGGAAAAAAATCCCAAGACAAGAGGAAAGGACTTGGGGATGCCCAAAAAATGACATTTAATTATTTTTTCTTAGTGATGTCACCTAAACTGTCTGCAGGGTTTATAATTAGGTGAAATAATCAAGAGTTCAAAATGTACTAGTTCAATATTTTGCTTGTCACTTTAGTATGAAATTTCCCCTTGTCTCAAACTGTTTCCAGTCATCCATCTCCATCCCCTATTAGGCCGGTGTATTAGGCCAGAAGCAAGCGGGCAGCCCCTGTGTCCCTGTGCACCCTGCCCTCTGTGAGCGGAGAGCCCGGCCTCGGGGCGCCTGCCCTGACTGTGCCATCAGGCCTCTGCTGGTGGCTTCCATCCCTTGATGGACGCACATCCTCCCCATCGGTTGCAGTATTAATTTCCACTTGCCTTTTGGACAAATTCCTTCATCCTCCATCAAGTTCAGTGAGTTTAGGACGTTTTGAGTTGTTTTCCACACACCCCCTCCCACCCCTGTTAACAAACACACTTGTTCAGTGTGAAGGGAGGGAAAGCGGAGTCATCGGCAGATAATTGGCAACACTTAAACTCCTTTTCTTCTGAGACCTCTGGGACAGTCCTGTAGCCTCCAGGGCGCTGCACCACCCCTGCCCCTGCGACCTGCCCTGGGTGGCCGTGTGTACAACTCTGAGTCACCAGCCTGGGCTGCTCCACCTTGCCATCTCTGCTTCCAGATCACATCCTCTCCGCCTTCTGCCCAGCACATAAAATAAAACCCAGCTTTATTTGAGAGGGCCGGGGATGGGAAGGCCGCCCTCCATCCCAAGCCGCCAGCTCACAATGGGCCGAGCTGTGATGAGAGTGATTGATCTGTCTGACATCTCACACACAGGGATGATCATAAGTGCCCCTCACATTTGTCAAGCCCTTTTGGCTTTTTGGCAGGTGTCTGTCTGAATGAACGAGGGCCAGGATTTGGAAGAAACAGACTGCTTCCTGCCTTGCCTTGCAAATCTGGCGCTCACCCTCACTTTCCATTAAACTCTCCCAAATCCTGCCCTCCACCCACAGAGACCTCAGCCTCCTCGGCAGTCTCTGGTCCCCTCTTGACCTCCTTTCGCTACTGATTTGGACGCATAAAATGGTTTTGCCATTGGTTTGATCACTGCTGTCTAATTCCCTGGCTCTTCCCTTAAATTCATCTCAGAGTAATTCAAGAATAGAAAGAAGCAGCAAAGCCCCCCCTTTTTTCCTAAGAGTGAAATGGTTGGCATTTATGACAAGCAAAGTAGTGAAGTAAAGGTGATAAATGTGCCCTTCTCCGGACCCATGTGTGGCTATTAAGGCTTCAAATTCTCCCCTCCCCTCTTCCATCCCATGCCAGTATCTGCCCACTCCCCCATATCTGCTGGGACCTACCTGCCATCGCCCCATCTCTGGAGTCCAGGGTTTTCTAAAAAGTACATTAAAAAGAAATAATATGTATCCAAATATGTTTAGAAAGATGGGGTCAACTGAAGATGAGCAGAGTACCCGGGGGATGTTCCTTAACACAGGAGGTCTCAGAGCCTGAACACGCTTTATCTCTTAGAGGGAGATGAAGTTTGCAGCATTTTCAAAACTTAATCAATCAGAGGCCAGGCATGGTGGCTCACGCCTGTAATTCTAGCACTCCAGGAGGCCTAGGGGAGGATTGCTTGTGTTCAGGACTTTGAGACCAGCCTGAGCAAGATTGAGACTCCGTTCTACTAGAAAACTAGCCAGGCATTGTGGCAGATGCCTGTTGTCCCAGTGACTCGAAAGGCTGAAGCCAGAGGATATAGTTTGAGCTCAGGAGGTTGAGGTTGCTGCGAGCTCTGATGCCATGGCACTCTACCTAGGATGACAGAGTGAGACTCTGTCCCAAAAATAAATAAATAAGTAAACAAACCAACGAACTTGGTCAATCAGAAGCCAATTCAGTGATTTAGCCTCAGCTGAGAGACCGTTCCTGAGGCGCTCATCACAAGAAAGGCTGCCTGGGTTCCCTAGTTCTGTGGAGCTAGTGAAAGCCCCTTGACATGTGAGAGGACGATTTTCAACCCACTGGCTCTTGCCGAGGCTTGTTCAGCCGTTACTGTGGCCCCTCAGTTCATTAAGGAGCTCTTTGGAAAAACACGACTTTGTTTGAGAATTTTCCATGTCATTTTTCATCACGATCCATCCAGCAGACTCGCACAACTCTTGGCTTTTTGTAAACGTACAAACTTTGCAATGGATTTTGCTGTCCTGTGGCATTACAGAAAGCCAGCTAAATTACCAGGATTTCACCCCCAACTTGTGCACAAGCTGAACACTCTATCCACGTGACCTAGGCAGACGTGGAGAAGTGAGGAATTCTGGTGCAAGAGGCTTCCATTGTGAATACAACCCGTATCTTTCAAGGTCCTTCAGCCAGATGGGAGTAGTTAGTTAACCCTTCCTCTCATGAACCAATAGGGCTCTGAGCACCTGCTCTCTGAGATTACTGAGCTTGCAGGAGGCTCTGAGTTCGGCTCCCATGTTCCTGAATCACAGAGTTTTGGGGGGACCTTTTCACTATCGTATTGCCCCAGGTCCAGAATTCCTGAACTTGGTCTCCCATGATGAAACATTGGGAGGGGGGATCCAGAAGTGAAATCCCATCTGGAAAGAATTATTGGGCTTTTTGTTACCAAATCACGAACCCGGCCTGGCACAAGCTAGGCGGGATTCCGTGTGTGCTGGACATCGTGTGGAGTGGCCAGCTCCCCCACTGCCCGGCCGTTGCATCCCAGCACAGAAACACACAGCTTCCCAGTGTTTGTTTCGCTGCCCCTTGTCCTGCCGCCTTTGGTTTTTGTGTCTTTCTTTATTTATCCATTCCTGCAGAATTGTTTGTGAAGGGCAGTATACAAACTATATATGACCAATATATAGCTGCTGTATATAATATATGTGTCTGTTCTCATTTTTCTCTCCTGTATGTCCCTCACCCGATTTAGAACTAAATGAGCCCACAAGCTCAACTTTGTTGCAAGGTCAGTATCCTCCTGGCTTTATGTTTTCCCCCCTCCTGTCTCCCAGAGCCCCGCTCCCTGCTTGCTTTCCCCGGGTGTGTTTCCTGAGCCCCCTGTTAGCCTGCTCAGGGGCTGGTGGTGCAGGGCTATTTATGCAGGTTCCTGGGAGCTGGGTAGATATCAAGGTAGACGTCCCCTGCTCTGCCCAGGAAAGCGGGAAGGGGGGTGGGTAATAAAACACCATTAGAAGCTCCAAGCCCAGAAGTGAGCATAGAGGCACAGTGCTGAGAGTAGTCCAGACCCACCTCCAACTGATGGAGAGTTTTCATAACAAGAGTCCTATTCATGCCTCCCAGCGACACGATGATTCAAATACTCCATCAAATGCATCAGCCGGTTCACCATGAGGCTCTCCCAGGGAGGAAGGTAGGCATGGTTGCCGGCAAGCAATGCTCTGGAGGGGCTGCCGCTGAGATCTCGGTTAGAACCCAGCCGGCCGTAGTTCTCTGTTTTGGGGCGAGTCACTAAAGCTTATTTAGACTCAATTTCCTTTTCTGTACAATGCAATTGATCTGCCTTATCTCCCTTCCAGAGTAGTTCCAACAGTTAACCAAGGATGCATATTAAGAGGCTTTGAAAACTGGGAGGTGCATTTTGAATATCCAGATGCTGAAAGACAGGGCTCCCCTCTGGAGAGTGTCATGGGGGCTTACTAACTCATTCCTCACCCCTCTCCCCATCCCCTCTGTGGCTTCTCCCGCTTCCCCTTCCCCCATGACTCCTGCATCTCTCACTTCTCTTCGCCCAGCCCTCCTGGCTTGTCCCCTAGCCTAATGCAGTGCTCATTAAGACCGTGACTAAACACTGGGGCTGAGGGGAGAACGCACTTGGGCCATGTGCACTGCTCTTCACCTCCTACGGACGGTGCTGACCATGACCATAGCCCAGTGGGAAGGCACCTGTGAGAGATGCGGGTCCCCACTGGCACCCCAACCCCATGGCCTCCCTCCTCCTGCAGACCCCCACCCGCCCTGTTCATCCGCTCACATTCTAGCTGTGTGTTTGTCAGAGGATGGCCATATTTGGGGAAAGTAGAGGAGGAGACAGACGGAAATGAATTATATGGGAAGCGGTTCGACAGATGAGGAGAAGCACTTTTATCATGAAAAGAGTCAGGGCTGCATTATTCACCTTGGTGATAAATAGGGGCATGGTGGTGATCCACAAACAGGAGAAGGAAACAAAGGAACAGAAAGGAAAAATGAAGTCAGTGGAGGGATTCTGATGTGACTTGAGATTTCAACTTAGGGTTACCCAACTCCATGAGAAGGATGTTCACGGAGCCCAAATAGCAGGAGAAACACAGCTCGCACCTTGGGCAGAGGGATGAGGGAGAGGCTGAGACAGCATGCTGTGACATCCTTTCAGAAGATGCTAAGCTAATTCTTCCCATTAAGATCTTCCTTCTTAGAGGAAATATGAGCTTGTAAAACTCAGGTAGTGGCCTCTGACATGCTTCTATTGAACTGAAGGTATCTCGACTGATAGATGTACAGTAAACCCACAGCAAAGAAAACAGTAATGCAAACAGGTTACCTGGTTGCTGAGCATGGGGTGAGGAGCAGGCGACATTATTGTTACTCTGTACCCACTGAGATACGGCTGGGATGCCTAGTGTCCCTCCTTTGTGAGCTGATCAGTTTTGAGTGGACGCTTCTCTACACCAACTTCTTTGCTGGTCCTTGGGATATGCTCAACCCCTCATCTCAACCACCTTCTTGAGTGTAGGGGAGTGGGATAAGGCAGAAGTCATGGACTAGACACCTGGAACATTTTGCATTAGTGTGGTTTTCCATACAGCTGCTGGACTTGCTTGTAGACTAAAGATACTTTAGAGAAAACAGAACTTGCACCCAGGCACGTTGATCTCATCTGTCTGTGTTCATGTTCCCCCTCTCCTCGCCTGGTCTTCCGTGCAATAGAGAGTTACCTGTTTCCTCAGGGAATACCCCCAAGTTATGCTTATCTTATCTCAGAAATGCCAAGAAAGATTTATATGAATGCGTGAATTTCCACTGAAGGAGGAACACTTGGCTTTAAGAGACGTTGAAAGCTATTTTGCTACCCAATATCTGGATGGACTAGGAGGATTTCGATAAGAGAATTTTGCTCCTCCTCAGCATTTTCTGCCACCATTGAAGTATTTCTCTGCTTTCCCTTTGCAAACACAACAGATTGCGTGTCATCTTCTCGTATTAATATTTGGTGGTGCAGGACTCCGCCGTGATAAATAAGGACTCAGGGATGGACCTCCATTCCTCACTGAGCTTCTGCACAGCCAAGGGTGCCGGGGCTGCAGTGCAAGCTCAGCAGCTCCGTGGCTGTTCATTTTCCACCCACTGGCCCATTGTCTTTTATCTCCTAGGCTTTAAGTCAGACTTGATGGTATCAGTGGGCAGGGAAAGCTTGGCTAATTAATGTCCATGAACCTCACAGTGACCAACAGACCAATTTATTAAAGAAGAGAGGACTAAAGTAAACTCTGGATATCAGACAGAAACAATTGCAGTGGAAGAAATGATCACTTCTTCCCTGCAAAGGATTGAAGATGGTTAATTAGGCCAAGTCATTCAACACTAGGCGTTTTGATGTCATGGGTATGTCCAAATAGAAGATGCAAACAAACAAACAAATTCCTTCACCCACTTTCTAGAAAGCTGGTATATCCAGCTTCACATGAAACCTGCCCCCTTCTGTCCATGAGAATCAGACAATGGTCCTGTGCTTACCTGGGTTCTTGGATTCGAATTCCACTAAGTATGGGCTTTGCTGCCAAAAAGATCACTTTATGAATAGAACAGAGGGACTGACGTTGGATGGGAGACTTGGGCTAGGAGGCTCTTTTTATTTTTTTCTTCCCTTTTGTCCTTCCTCTCTCCTTTCCCCTTTCCTTCCCTTCCTTTCTCCCTTCTTTTCTCTCTTCTTTCCTTTCTTTTTCTTGCTTTTGAACATTTTTTCCCACTCTGCCTGGCCTCTTATTAATATGTCATTAACAAAGAGATCATTTAAATTCCAGTCAAAGTCTTGGCAAGGAAAATACATACTTGGGATTGTTTTGTCTTCTTAAAAGCCAAAATGTCACTTATGACTTGCACTGGACACTCCGAGGACCCAACTGGTATTGGACAATCCCCACCATGACATAGAGGACAGTGCTAGAGTGTCCACATCTCTTCCTAGGACCAAAGCAAAGGGAATGGACTGGAGTGTGGCAGGATGCGGGCAGAGCACTTATAGAAGCATCGTGGTAGGACACGAGTCGGGCGTGGACACTCTAGTTAACTGGGAAGATTGAGACGTTGCTGTCTAGAAAAGCCCGAAGATGAGTTCTAGCTAAAATCAAGAATGAGTGTCTAAGGGTCCTATGTGGACACAAATGCACTTTGGCCTCTTTCAAATAGTGTGTGTTGGAGATTCAGAGGAAAAAAATCTGGATGGGAATAAGTCAAGAAAACATCTGGATGGGAACAAGTCAGCTGAAGTTATTTTCAGGCCTTTGCCTCCTTCTGGTTTGGGGGTAAAAGTTGTATGACATCTTCATCTCTCCCAGTCTATCTTCAAACTATCCTCCTCTTTCCATTTTCCTTTTTCTTGGTACAGAGTGACTCATAAATCCATGGCAACTGAATGAGACAATTCATGAAAATAGTCCCTCCTTAGCTTCTGGGCTGGTTTCTAGGGTTCAACAAGCACTCCAAGGGACCATCCTTACTAAATACCTGGGCAGCATGGCACTGTCACTCCTAGTTTTCCTCTGATATTCTGCCTTTATATCACATCTTCTCTCAATCACAAGACATTTGATCATAGATCACCTCTTATATCTTTACGTGTTCAGGGTGGCTTCTCAGAGTTGCTTATGTTCACTTAAATCAAGACAGATATCTTGATTTGTCAGGTGCTCTTAAAGAGTAGATTGGGAGCTTGAATGTGCAGGTATGTATGTACCTGACTTTGAGCAAATATGATAGTTGTGTTTAAGGTAAGTTGTGTCTAGGTTGTCTTTCTGTATATAAGGTCCTTTGCACAGAGAACATAGACTCCCAAGGTATCACTTCAATGCAAAAGGATTTAACTCCATTTTCCATCCTTCCTATATCCATGGTGAGAAGCTACACAGGCCCTTAGCTAAAGAGAGAAGTAAAAGATTAGAGATCATCCCAAATTCGGGCCAGATAAGACATCAACTCCCCACAGAAAAGGTGGGGAGACCTTGTGGATCCTTCTGAAACTGGTGCGATGGGGTTTTCATGGTCTATTCCGCATAAAGGGGCTGGTCCATAGGGAGGTCCCACAAGTCCCAGTACGGCAGCACAGGTGTGGGTGTCACCAGCTCAGGTGACCTCAGAGAGCTGAAACCCTCTTTGCCCAGCTTGGTGCTGTCCAACTCATCAAGAGGAAGCCACCTCACCAGTGTGTCTAAGATGCCCAGCTCAATGCCAGACATACTTTTACATTTCAAACTTGGTACGAGCAGCTACCTACATTCAAACTGCTGTAGCATAAATCCATCAACTTTATATGTAACTCCTACAGACTTCAAACAATTTGGGGATCTCCAAATTGATGATGACCAAGTTGTTCTACAAACTTTTGGCTTGGTGCCGTGGGCCTCAAGGTGTGGCTGTGTCACCTGCTGAGACCAGGTGGATATTTTGATTCTGCTTGAGTCTGTGGTCCATTTTGCCCATATCTTTCTCCTGCCCTCAACTCACCCACCAAAAACCAGAGGGGTGACACGTGAGGGCTGGGCTGCTGAAAGACACAAATGCAGGAGGCCTGGGGAGGTTCCTGGCACCACTCGCTTCTAAGATCTTCTGCAGGCAGGCGTGACGCCTCCGTCTGCTTTCTCCTACCTTAACAGTGGCTTGTTTTTTAATTTCTTTTAGAAGTGAAAACTACAGCCCTGACCTCTTGGAAAGGTTTGTATATTTCTTTTTCAGACAGCTGCAGCCTTGGTGGGAAGGGGATATGTAAAACTCTTCACCTTCCTCCAAGATAACTTCTTTGCTAAGCTAACCCCAGGAAGCAGCCCAGAGGGAACCCTCCCCATCGCTGAGCTGTCTCTGTGTCGATTTAGATTAACCCCATCCCCAAGGACATCCTCCCTGGGTGGCTTCAACCTGCAGAAGCCTAACTTCTCCTCATTGCTGGCGGCACTAATGAGCACCTGTCAGTGCCCAGAATAGCTCCATCTCTGGGCTTCTCTGTTCCAAGCCTGACTCTCCCCCTTGCACACTGATGCTCTAATGCGAAGATCTTCCTAGACCTCGGCCCCGCATGCTGCTCTTTGCTTGCTCCGTTCTTTCTTTCTTTCTTTCTAACTTGGAGCTAGAAGGGAAGTGGGGGGAGGAAAGGGAAGTGGGAAAAGGGGGAGGTTCTTGGGTGAGTCACTGAGCTACGAATAAAATGCATCCTATTTGAGGCTTTCATTCCTGCCAGATGTTTCCGATGGATAATTGACACTCATCACAGTTCCCTGGGACCCTAACCATCCTGGTAATTAGTCTCTTTAGGCCTCTGCAGCTCTCTAATGAGACAGAGGCAATAGAGGCCTCCAGGGTGGCATGGAGGCGTGGCTAGATGAAGAGCAGAGCCTCATCTGGGTGGCCTGTGTCACCAGGCAGATGGCCAAGCTGTCCGTCTAAGAGGGCCTTGCTCGCAGGACACTGTGGATCATGCCTTCCTGGACCAGAGGTCCTCATTTCATAGGGTTCTTCCGGGCAACATTCAGTTGTGTGGAGTGGCCTGCGGGAGGCAGACCGGCCATGTGCGCGGCGCCCACCTTCACCAGTGCCTGGCTGGGCAGCCCTCTGACTGCCCCTTCTTCTGTTCATTCTCTGAGTTAGTGGGGAGAACATTTCATTTGAAGACAGAAGTCAAGGGACCTTGGGGAAGTTCCTTGAGCTGTCAGATGCTAAGTTTCCACATGTTAGAAAAGGAGCTAATAGTCCTCATCTCCTGCACGAGCGTCATTAAGGTTTCGTGGTAGCTTCCCCACTGCAGGCACTCTGACTGATGTCCTAACTGATGTGGCCTTGCCTCTGTGTGGACATTGACCTAGCCGCAGGCATTTTCGATGACTGCGTTGGCTGTAGTTGGAAAATGGCAGAAAGGATTCAGAAAAGGAAATTGAGGTACGGCGGAAGATGAAGCAGGAAAGGCGTTTCTCATTGTGTTTTGGCTCAGTTTATTTTGTTGTTGTTTATTCTTCTCAAAGTATAATTTATAAAGGTAAAACCCACAAAAACAAATAAATGTGGACATGTCGGCATGGGTCACAGTGTCCCCTCCCTCCTCAGTAAGCAGTGAACACCTGCCAGGGGTCAGTGAGACACAGACCTTGCCTGTAAGACACTTAGGGCACAGAGGACAAAATACATAAATTAGACAAATAAGAGAATTGTGATGCAGAGGGTGAAATTTTAACAACAGGAAATGTTTGATGCTGAGGGGCCAAACTGAAGTCGGTCACGGAAGGTTTCAGGCAGAAGGGAGAGTGGTTTAAGGTGGGAAAGAAAGCGTGGCTAGAGGATGGCTGTCACGAGTGACGGCTCTGGTCTGTGTTACACAGGATGGGGATACGGCTGGAAGTCAGGCTCAGGGTGGAGAGCAGGCAGGTCACAAAATGTACAGCACGTTCTGGCTAGAAGTCAGGAATTTTTGCTCAGTCTGTTGGACTCAAATAGATTAGCAGTGCGATCAATTTGGAATTGTAGAACCACCACCCTGGAATTGGCATAAGGAATAACTTTGAGGGGTCACGGCCCAATTTGTGATCTTTTAGGGGAAGTACAATGAGATGGTGCAGGTTTTTTGCTTTGAAAGGAGGTATAAGAGGCAGCTCCCCCTTTTTCTTCTTCCCTCTGACCAGCTTGGTCCCAGTCAGGTTTCATGGACATGCAGAGGGAACAGACAGGATCCTGAAGAGGCAGCTAAGTTTATGTGGGGTGACACTGGGCAGGCTGGACATGGTCAGGCACAGTCAGTGCTGGCCCCTGGCCAGGGAGCCCTTGGGGCTTTCTTCAGATACACTCCCAGCAGGAGGATAGCTGGTGGGCAATTGTGGCCATTTTCTATCTTCTGTTGGTAATTCTGTGACACAAAGTTCAGGACCCATTCTTGCAAGCTCTCTGTGGTGCTTCCCAGCAGGGAGCAGAGTCACAAATGAGCCCTGAACACAGGCGCCCAGGGAGAGCGCCTGACACAGCCACTAGGCCATTGAGACCTGCCACAGGGGGCATTTGCCAGCTCCAGCTGCCTCTAGCTCCCTGGCTTGGAAACAAATTTTCAGCCTTTTCTTATATGACAGCAGGCCAGTCCCCCGCTGGGCTGAACACCTGTTTGTGGCATTGTCCTCCCTGGAGACCTCTTCTGCCTGGTCAGCCCTAAAAGGAGAGAATGGAGGAAGGACAGGGAGAGCATCTTGAAACTGAGAAGTGACACTCACCTGTCTCTCTGTACAGAGCATCTTGGCCACAGGCGGGGGCAGGGAGGGAGGATAGGATGGAATGGGGAGTGGGCGTCCGAGCTGGGCTTGCATGTTCAGGAGAGCAAAGGATGTGAAAGAAGCAGACAGTCGTGTGGCCGCTGTGGGTCCTGTCTGCACAGCGTACCAGCCGTGCAGGACATATCTGGAATCTCACTGCACAAGGCACCTATGAAGATGGAATGTGACTGCCCAGTCTGCCCAGGTGAAAGGGAAGACCCGGCTCCCACAAAGGCCTGCTGGGCCAGGTGGGCTCTGAATCAGCCTTTGTATCTCAGAGGCTCAGCTTCCAGCACCGCACAGGCAAGGGCCGTGGGGGGGCAGAGCTGGGAGTGGGAGACGTGGAGAGCGCTCCTCCAGGGAGGGGTCGTAACCTCTCACCCCTGAAAGCAAAAGGCCGCAGCTTCTCTGATACCAAGAAGTGGGCTGTGTGGACAAAGCGAACGGATAGAAAGGTGGAGTTTGTGGTGGTGCTTTATGTAGAAACCCAGTAGGGAGGTTCGAGAAGACATAACTGCTCAGTGACAAACCCCAAATGACAGGTGTCTCTACACCTGAAGTGTTAGCCCTCAGGAGCTCCATGGGAAAGTTCCCTGGTCGCCTGTATCCTACCACAGAACCCCCGGATCTGTGCTGCCCGGCACTTCTCCTTTTCACAGGGTAGACTGGAGGATAAGGAGCCCCAGCTGCCCAGCACGGGGACTCACACTGCCAAGAAGTTCTGGCCTCGGGATTACTGCACACCAGACCCCAGGGGAAGATGGAGGTTGCATGAGCCATTGCATTTCAAACATGGGGCTGTCTCTGAATCAGGGACTAAGAAATAAAACCAGATGGGCAGTTCCTCCAGGCCGGGATTTCCAGGGCTTGATGGGATAATCCCATATAGAATGAACAATCCTGGTTGGATTCTGATCCCCTTTAGCTGGAAGCGTGAGCAATGCTGAACATCTGAAATAGGCATGCGGGTTCTGGCCATGTTCCTGACTCCCCCTCCTCCCCATGAGGACATGAGCTTTTTGAGGCCCTCAGCTTTGAATCCATTCATTAAATCCAGAGCAACAGGGCACGCAAGAGAAGGTCTGATCTGAGAAGGCAGTGGGTTCCTTAGGTAGCTAATTCCTCTGGGCCTCTGGACACGTGTGCTGCTCAGGAATTATAGCTCCATTAGGGGAGCTCTTAGCTACTGGGATAAGGTAGCCAGAAGGCTTATGTCCCAGGACAGTCAGGAAGTTGTGGGGAAATTGTATGATCTTGGAGTTCTTTAGCCTCCTGAGTTTGTCACCATCTCAAAAAGTATCTGTTCTAGGCTAGATCAGTTCTGTCTCAAAGGAAAATGCCCCCCATCTCCTCAACATGGACGTATGCTGGGGCAGGTTAGGCACCCCAGTGTCTGCATAAAGCTCCAGTCACCTCCAGATGTGCAGCAAGAGGCCCCCCCACACCCGTGCCCTCACCTGTTCCCACGTCCACTCTATGGGGCTGGCTTTGGCCTTTCAGGCCCATGATATTTTAGCTGCATCTTTGGCCTCATCCAGATGGGGAATAGGTCAAGGGCTCCAGATAGGACCCTGCACCATTCCTGAAGACAGGGTGGTTGGCAGAATGGCCTGTGTGCCTGTGGCTGCAGTGGCAGCCATGGCAGACAGATTGCTGCCTCCAGCAGGTCCTGTCCTGAGCAACTTGCCTGGCAGCTGGAGGGGGATATGAGTATCTGAGGCAGAAGTCTCAGTTTATTTAAGCTCTATGTAGAATATTAATTTATCTGCCACTTTCTTCTTGAATTTGACCCTTAGCTAAGGCCCTAGCATGGTAAGGCACAGGAAAGGACTAATGGCCATCAGGACCTGTTAACCTGAGCTTCAAGTTCTCCCCCTGTGAGGGAAGCCCTCCCATTACATAGAGGTGCATCCCAGGGTACCCACACCTGAGGAAGTTCACCCTAACCCTGGAGCTGGAACACCCGTGCTCCGCTCAGAGGGACATCTCACCAGGGACACAGCCTAGTGACAGCAGACCAGGCAGAGGACAGGGCTTCCCTCCATTCCGTACCAGGCGGTCATGGCAGGTGTGTTCTCTCCACAGGCCCCGGCGCCGTCAGCGAAGTGAACAACAGCACATCGAGGAGGGCAGGCTGCATCTGGCTCCTTCCTCTCCTGGTCTTGCACCTGCTCCTCAAATTTTGATGTGAGTGCCACTTCCCCACTGGGGAAAAGCTGCCGCCTCTGCCCCCACCAAGCAACAGCAAGAGCAGCACCGTCGGCGACAAATCAGATACATTCAAACGAAATTCGGAGAAACTAAGCCTCATGGGACAGAAATTCGAGGGAGGGGAACAAAGAATACTTTGGGGGGAAAAAAAAGTTTAAAAAAGGAAATTGAAAATTGCCTTGCAGATATTTAGGGTACTACTGAGTTTTCTTTCTTTTCCCAAATGGGAAGAACGCACACCGGCTTGGACCCACCCTCCAGCTGCAGCATCGCCTGACCGCTCTGTTGCCAACGTGGGCAAGGGCTCAGCCAACCTGCTCGCAAAGTGCCCCCCGACCATGGAACATTCTGGAGTCAGCCACCCCAAATTCAATCAGTCAATAGAGGGGAACACCGTGTGAGACATTCAGGCCCAGGTGGGGCACGGCGGGTCCTTTGCTGGACTGTGCCGCCCTTGTGTGTGTTCCGACACAGGAAATTAAAAGATGAAGAAAGAAAAGGACGACCAAACAGCCCGACAGCAACAACAACCCCACAAACAGTCACAAAAGATATTGTTAAACTTTCTGGGTTTTCTTTTTTTTGTTTGTTTTTAATGTTTTGTTTTCATTTTCCTACGTGGACATCGCGGATAATAAGAGATTCTGAGTCATTATTAATTTTATTAATTATATTTTCAGATATGAGTCTAGAACTTAGTGCAAAAACAAGACAAAACTAAAAAAAAAAAAAAAAAAAAAAACCACGCAGTTGAAAGGGGTGACGAGAAGTATGTTTGTTAAACGGTAAAAGTGAATAGTGTACTTCTTAACTAGGTTTACAACTGGTGGACCATGCACCAGGCCTTACCCGCCTGGTGAGGTTTTGGCCTGTCCACCAAAAAATACATCCGATTTAACCAACACCTCCACCAGCGCTTCAGATTTCTCCTTACTCTGGCATCTCATGCAGACAGTACTAAGCTATGTACACACCGTTTAGAAACGGAAAGGTGACCGCACTGTATTTTGGGTTCGTTGGCTATGCTTCTTTTGATGACATATATTATACAGTATATATATATACGTATATTTTTTTTTTGTTAGAGTTCTAGCCGTTTTCTTTCTCAGCAGGGTCCTTTCTCAGACATTACTGCATGCTGTATATGGCGTTAGCTGTGTGTCGGTCTTCTACAAGACGATAGAGTTTACTGGTAATTGTGTAATCAGCTCCTGCCTTTTTTATTTCCTTGGGTTATTTACATGTCAGAGACATTTATAAGAAGTGAAAAGAGAAACACAAAACAGAAAGCAGAACAACTAATACCAGGCGTAGCATCTTTCCAGGTGTGGCTCTGCAGCGCGGGCAGCCTGGTGGCCTCGCCGCCCCGTGGGGCCCCGTGGCATTAACAGACGGCAAACAGCTGAACAGACTAAACCGTCAGAAACCACTCGCTCCAGCCCGTGGTGGGAATCTCTGATGCCTTTGTGACCACTGGAGAGTTTAACCCTCTTGGTTTATTTTATTTAATTTCCCGCCTTTGTGTGAGTGTGTATGAAAGAGGAAAAAAAAATGCAATTTTTAGGTAACCTTTTTGTTCCTCCCCCAGAGTCTGGGAACCAGAGAAGCCTCGGGGAGGGGTCCTGGATATGATGAGGGAAAGTGGGATTGGGGGACCGGGGAGGGAGGGGTTGTCTCTGACTTGACATTAAAAAGTGTTCCATGTCCCTCTTCACCTGGTGTGGCACCTCATTCTGCGGGGCGTGGGAGTCAGAGCCTGCCTGGCTCAGGGTTGAAGAACGGGGAGGGGGATGGGCATGTAGACCCGCCTTGTGGGATGTTGGGGGACCTTTCTATGGCAAGTGAAGCAATGACAAGCAAGGGGTCATGTGGTCCCTTGACCCACTCTGGAAGATGTGAAGCAAGGCATGGGTCTGGTTTCAGGGGGTCTGGCCAAGGCCGCCAGCACCCTGCTCACATTCAGACACCTTTCCTCATAGGCGGCCAAAATGTCAAGCCCAGTCAAGGAGAGGCTTTCAGGTTCGATGATTTCCGGAAAGCAGCAGAAGGTAGCTATCGCTAAAAGAACAACAAAAAAAAAGAACAATAAATCCTGGCTTGGAGATTGTTGGCTAGCAAATTATCCCAAATCCCACCAACGAGTGTTCTGGGGATTCTCTTTCCCCCATGCCTGCCCCCTGAACCTCACTTTTAGCCATAAATGAGGAGAAAATGGAGATCTTCCTACAAAATAATATTCAAGTAATTCTAACTTGTTCGGATTGATTCTGGGAAGTAAATGAGCTGAAGGTCCACTGAGGGGCAGAAACGAGGTCAGAGGCAAAACTCTCGCAAATGGCTGCACCTGTAATTCTGGGGTCATTTTCACCGGAGAGGAATCAGGAGTGTTTGCAAGGGCATCGTGCCGTCTCCAGCTGCTGCTAGTAAAATTTCAAAAAGATTATCAACTTGGCTTTCCTTGCCCTTCTTCCCCTGACCCCCATCCCCAGATCCCAGATCCCAAATTTCTTATGCTCAGAAGGTTCTGGAGCTGTGTGTCCAAGCCTCGTAGATTTTGGCCGCATTCTGCATTGTTGTTATTCCTCCTCATATCCCAGAACCATTAACGAGGAGAAGCTTTCAGTCTCCTTGGAGTGGAAGTGGGTGGGTGAGATTTACTAGCTCTTGGGCGCCCAGCACCTCTGCAGACACTGACTGGAGAATTTGGGAGCAGATCATGGCTCCCTGGCATGAAGTGTGAAAAAGACAGGTAATGTCTGTATTTCTAAACCGGAGCCCGGAAGCTCCTCTGAATAAAATGTGCCAAGGCACCTGCAAACAGGTACTTCCAAGACTTTTCCGGGAAAGGAGAACATAGAGCAAACAGCTTGTATTGGAAGAGAAGCCTTCCCTTCCAAATACGCTACCACTGATACCTAGTAGCAGACGCGTACCTACTAGACTTCTACGAGTAGACAATGGGAGCATCTGCTACTATATCTATGTTTCAGATCTCTCTATCACCAGCCTCCCAGGCATGAGTAGCTGGTCAGGGCCAAATTTATAAAGTGGCATTGATAAAAAAAAAAAAGTCTTAGTTTTGCCTATTTGCCAATCCCAGATCCTCAACTCTGTGGTCCTCTTGTCCTGTGGTTCTTCAGGGCTCCGGTTATGCAAGAACGTGTACATTGTACAACCAACTTTCCTGTGACTGATGAAGTCACCAGACAGGGACCTCTCTATCCTTGGTTAAGAAGTGTTTTCTCTCGTTTTCTGTTCAGTGTGCTGAATACAAGGTCAATTAAGTTTGCAAACTCATTCTTTATAATGGGCTACATAGTCATTGCTGAATATCACTGTGGTCAGCCTCAAACTTCGGAAGCCATGCACAGAGGCAAGCACTTAGGCTTCCCTTGAAAGCACTTCAGAGGATCACTTCTTGAACTTACTTGTTAGACCTTGTATGACAACAGGTCTGATGGTCATTCCAGAAAAAAAGAGTTCCAAAATTGCTTTGAAGGAGAACCAGGCACTGATGTCAGTGCACAGCCTCCCTCTCCCAAGGGGAGTGCTTCAAATTTACCACTGTGATATTCAAAATGAGACGTGTGGCACTTATTCCAGCACAAGTTCACAAACTTAATTGTCTGAACTTGTAAGCCCCAATCTGCTGAGTTTCAGTCTTTAAAGCAGCAATTCTCAACCTGTGGGTCATGACCCACAGGAACTATATTAAAGGGCTGCGGCATTAGGAAGATTGAGAACCACTGCTTTAAAGGGAACTTATGGGTACCCAAAGTGAAGGGGATTCGCTTTCCCAGGCCTTCACCCAGATTTAGCATTCCATAGGAGATGAGAGGAACAATTCTCAGGCCTACCTCTCTTGGAAACAGGGGGTTGGCAAGAGAGTAAAGAGAAACACCATACATAGAGCCTGCAGGGATTTTTTCCCCCCTGGTGTAGATACTGATGGAAAACAATTGCTACAAGTTGGCCTGGATTTGAAGTGTATTGGACCCGTTGGGACTCAGAGACAAGTCACTGCAGCTCAGAAGGATTCCTCCACTACCCCTAACGTTAGGATGACCCTCAGGGAACCATTGTTTGGGATTGGTAGGCTTCCATCCCATGTGAGCCTCTCATGATATAGAGGAAATGATGAAAGATACACAGTCCAGAGCCACTCTAGCCAAACACCCCTGCAGAATTCCATTTACCTTCTCGCTACATAATCTCTGTTCCTCTCCAGCCATGCACATGTGCAGTGGCTCTGTGTTCCCTGTAGTTAAACCTTTCCCCATTAATGCCTTTCCACATGGGGCCAGATGTCTAATTAAAGTCCTTATCCAAGGGCAGCCCTCTGATCCGTGGGGTGTTCCAAGCACGTTCATAGCTGATGACCCACAAATGCTTCTCTTCATGGCTGTGGACAGTGATGACTGACAGTGATGATGGGTGACAGTCATTGTTTTTCGAGATGGAGGTAAGTGAACAAATGAATCAACACTGAGATTTGATCCCAGTTTAACAGATTTTACTGGACTGACCCCAGCATTGTCTTGTACCTCCTGAACCATGAGTTTAAAAGGGAAGCCGGTAGCCCTAACCACTCACAGGAACCCAGATGTGTACATTTGTTTCTTTAACACATGTCAAATGTGGGGTTGGTAACACAACTCTAAGGCTTTTCTACTCTTAACACTAGTAAAAAGTTGAGGTACAAACTCATACATATCTCACTGCTAAGTACCACTACAGTCACCTCAACTTACTCCCCTTGGGGAGCTATGCACCAAGGCCAGCACCTCGTTCAACCTTCACAGCAATTTTTCTAGGATAAATTCACAAACTTAATTGTCAGACCTCCTTCCTCTCACTAACGATAAAAATACATGTGAATGGAAGGATGTGGAAAGCTGAGGCTCCTGTGGATGGAAAGCCGTCCTGCCCTGGTGCTGCTACCTGCCATTTGTGCAGACACAAGTCGGGTGACTCTCCATCAGCTAAACACTTTGAAACTTTGAGATTAGTGGTATCTGATGGAGGAATTGAGTATTCCCTCTTTCCAGCATTTAAAAAAAATTTTTTTAAACCAAATCCCACAGCTAATTCGATTCAGAACTTGGCCTTTGGGATTTGAGTATAATGTCACCTTTGTCATCTTATAACTGCTCAAGCAAACCATTCAAAAGCAACGATTCTTACATCTCCCTATTTTCAATCTAAATACTTTCTCCACAGGTGTCCAACTCTACCTGCCTCTAAGGCAGTAAATGCAAATTACCATCCCTGTAGTTTGTGAATAACTGGGCTCTTTGAGTCTTGCATCTTTGTTCATATTTTCCCGTTTTCCACAACTCTGTAGCTTCCCCAATGTATCCATATCCATTGGTTAGAACTACACAACTGTTTATGGAAGACTCCCTAATCCCTAAGCTCCACATATGATCAGTTCCTTCTGAGGAATTTTGGTGAATTATCCTTTATGAAGGTGACCTGGTTTGACTTTAGTTTTTGAAACGTTTATTTTACTTGGATATCTTCTTTTGACATACTGTGAGGGTCTATCTGTTTATTTCTACATTTGAACAATTGTTAGCATTATTTGAAAATGGGTGCCCAGAACACCTGACCTAAGAAAGCCAGTTAGAAAACCCCTGAGAACCCCAAATTAGACCATGGCAGTTGAAGATGGAGACGGGCTTCCTAGGGGATGAAGCACTGGCAGGGAGGTTGGGCGACTTGCCTGTGGACACACCCCTGGTTAGTTGAGGAATTGGGCCTCCAACTCCACTGGGCGCGGAAGCAGAGGGAGCAACACATGGTGAACACCCTCCCCAGGAGGGCGAAGCAGGTGCCGCAGCTGGAACAGTGATGGAAACAAACCAGCATATAAATACCTGTTACGGGGCATTGTGGGAAGATGGCGGAGTAGAAGCAGCTTTCCCCAGAGGCTCATGCCCAAAGGGAGAGCTATTGGACTGAAGTGGATGGAAGCTGAACGAGAGGAGGTCTGCCCTGAGAGGACTGCGTGGGGTACACACCACCCGGGCTGAATCAAGCGGCAGAAATGAGAACGTGGAAGAAAAACAACAGGTAGGAGCCCAGCTCCCAAAGGCAGGGAGAACCCTCCCCCTAAATGGGAGCTCAGTGACGGGCCATGAGTCAGTCAGTGAACTGGGTTCAAAAGTCTCCTGACCTTACCCCGCAGGAGAACAGTTGCTAAGCCCCAGTCCTCTTATTACTGAGGTCCCACCACTGAGCCTAGGCTCCATTCTGTCTGGCACAAAAGAACAAACATTTTTCCTGTAATCCTGAGCACCCAGATGGCTCTTCCCCCACCCTAGTTGCGGGAAGGACTGGCCCCTGTGGAGTGCAGAGTGTTTGAATCTCGCTGGGAAGCTGGGGAATCTGCTGGCCACCGAGCCACAGCAGGAAAACAGTAGCATGGCAGTCCAGGCTTTGGGGGGTGAGGGTGAACTGAACATCTCCAGATCTTGAGGAATTCTCAGGACTCTGAGCTCTACTGGGTGGGCGGACCAGTGGTTAAATGACTTTGATTTGTGACTGAACTTGGCATCTGCCCCTCCACAGTTCTCTAAGCTTAACTGGACAGGTAGGCAGTTGTCTAAGTGACTTTGGACTAAACTTTGGGCCTCTGGCCTCTGGAGGCCCAATTGGGTGGGCAGGGCCGCAGTTTAAGTAACTTTGGACTGAATTTTGGATTAGCACTGTCCACCAGGTGAAGGCTCTCTGAGCTCAATAGGGAGGGCAGGGCCCAGGTTTAAGCAATTTTGGACTGAACTCTGGATTAACAGTCTCCTCTGGGTTTTTAGACTTTGAGCTCATCTGGGTGGATGGGCAGAGCCAGGGTTTAAGTGACTTTGGACTGAATTTTGGATTAATGCGCTCTCCACTGGTTTTTTAGATTCTGACTTCAACTGGGCGGGTGGATGGGGACAGGGTGTAAGTGCCTTTGGACTGAATTTTGGATTAACACTCTCCACCGGGTGGAGGCTCTCTGAGCCCAATTGGGTGGGCTGTGTCTGGTGCCTGAGCAACACTTATCTGAACTTTAGACCTGTGTTGCCCTGAGCTTGACTAAGCAGGTGGGCCCAGTGCCTGACCTTGTCTGACCTCTGGGCCTCCCCTGTCTGCAGAGCTGGGCCTTAAGCACTTGACTAGCTAGATGGTGCCCAATGCATAAGCATCTCTCCTGAACTCTGGGTCAGCACTGTCAGCTGGGCAGTGGTGAGCTTGATTTGGTGGGCGGAGCCAGTGCTGGGAGAGCAACTTTGAGTGGAACTCTGGGCCAGTACTGCCCACTGGTTATTTTTCCCCTGGAGATACTGTCTGGGTCTCCAGTTCACCCCTTCTCTGCCTTTGTTACTGCACTGCAATGGTGTGTAGTGGATTCATCAGGGACAACCTATCAATTCAACTAAAAAGGTATAATTAACATATTTAAAAAGCATTATTTGCAAATGAATCTTCCCTCTACTGGCACATCTATTTGATTAGAGCTTCCTGGAGTGGCCATAGCATTTATCTTCTTTCCAGTGAATCTTTAATTTTAGAAGTTCTGAGTACTGTTGCTTTATTTTGGATACAGAACCGAATTGCTAATTAGTAGAACTAGGTTCCAGTCTAGATTCTATCATCAGTGATTTGGGTTTCTTTTCCTTTTATATAAGAGGTTATAACAGAAAATTGCTAATGTTGCATCCAGCTTTCAAATTCAATAATCAAGTGATTTTCAATTTTATAAGATTTCTTCAAGACAATTGGGGAAGCAGCATTTTTGATGCCTGAAAGTGTATTTCCAGAATGGCTTGTAAGAAGAGAGAATGCATAATCTCAGCTGCCTTCTCTGCAGATATCTGAAGTGACTTTTTAAGGAGAGCTTGAGGGATGGACAGGCAGCACTTGGAAAGGAGCCCTGCTTAACAGAACAAACAGCTGCATCTTGTGTGGGCATGGAAATGATGTGAGCCCCCAGCTTCCCTCGGTGTGACACTAGTAAAACGAGATAAACTGTCACACATCCCAAAGTCTGGGAGGTAACAGACACTGGGACTAGAAAAAATTATCTGAATTCACACTAGGTGTGTGTACGTGTGTGTATGGAAGAGTGGTATTTGCTGTAATTAATTCTTTAAAACATGACACCTGTTATTTTTTCTTCTCTTTTTTTTTTTTTTTGAGACCGAGTTTCACTCTGTTGTCCTGGGTAGAGTGCTGTGGCATCATAGCTCACAGCAACCTCAAACTTTTGGGAGCGAGCAGTCCTTCTGCCTCAGCCTCCCTACTAGCTGGGACTACAGTCACACACCAAGACACCCAGCTAGTTTCTCTATTTTTAGTACAGACAGGGTCTCACTCTTGCTCAGGCTGGTGTTGAACTCCTGAGCTCAAGCATTCCCTCTGCCTCTGGCCTCCTGGGATTATAGGTATGAGACATCTCACCCAGCCAACACCTGTTATTTCAATGTTCATTCCCATTCGTTTTGGCCACATGGAAAGCAAGACAGACCGGGGGGGAGGGGGGCACATTGCTGCTGTGTGCTGAACACAGTCTGTTTTTCTGTAAGTGTCCATATTAAAGGTTAACAAATAAGAACAATGAAAATGAAAAGAAAATCTGGATAGTTAAAACATGTCAGTGCATCTATAAGTCTGAGGGGCCCACATACCTGCATCAAATGCCTTTAGTTGTGGTAGAGGTGATTTTTTACTGGTCATGGGGAACCTTCCTCTGGACAGGCTCCCAGCAAGCATGATCAGATTGCAAATATTAATGGTAGATGGTCCTATTATTGCATGCCTATTTCTTCCCATTTTCCTGAAAAACAGATATAGTAGGTGGCTAGAGAGAATATAACAGAGCTTGCCTCTAGGCCAGTAGTTCTCAACCTTCCTAATGCCGTGGCCCCTTAATACAGTTCCTGTGGGTTGAGAGGCACAGGTTGAGAACCGCTGCTCTGGGCCTCTTCATCAAGCACAGTCTGAGGTTGGTGCAGGCCTCGGTTTTCTGACTGGTAAGATGAATGTTGGACAAATTGGTCTTCTAGGGCCTTCCAAGGTCCAAAATCCTCTGGGCCTCTGCCTGCATGGTTCTGTGGTTTATGGTCTTTTTTCCCTAAATAAGAAAAGCCCCACATTTGAAGCTAAAGCAAACCATTTGGTGGTTTTGGCTTGGTGGGGCTATGTACGCGGTATCTCTGTTCATACTGCACCTGCAAGGGGCTGTATTTACTGGCATGACACGAAAATTGGAAAGGCTATGGTTCACACCTCTGGATGTGAGGCTGCTCTTTTAGAATCTGAAGGGAAAAATGCAGACACGCTCTCAAGACAACAGAATCCACACAAGTATGAACACATAAAATTCTCTGTGTGGGTTCTGGGGATTTGTGGGCTACCTGAAACTCACTGGTGAGCCCCACATTAAGAACCCCCCCTGTGAAGTGTCACCTTGGATTTGTCACAGGCTGCTTGCATTTTTCAAACATAGTGTGTTTGTCTGATATGCTTTAATTTTTAGCTAAATAAATAAGGCTCCTTCTGAAGTACCCAGGGAGTCCCACAGAGATTAGGATCTAATCATTAAGGATTCAAACCTATAATGATCTAACTGCTCAAGCTCCGTGTTCTAAAACTCTGTTTTGCTGACTGTTCTCATTATGTTTCTAACTCTGGTGATTGCACCAATTCAGATAACCAAACATGTTTGTAATTTTATTTATCCCAGATAGTGAGACTGACTTTAGGATCCTATGAGCCAGATAGCTCATAGCCTATGATGAGTCAAAGACATCAAATCAGCACTGTTTCCCCACACCTGTTAGGCGTAAGGTGGCTGGGACATTTGCTTTCACAAAATCTAATTCACAGAACAGTCTTTGTGTTAGAGACCCAGAATATTAGGATAGCCCATCCGTCTTACTAGCACAACCTTCCTGCGCTCTGAGTACCACTCACTGCTGCTCCTCCATTTGTGGAACCTTTTTCTTTTGTTCTTCTGCATTTGATGGAGCTAACACTAGCACAGTGCATCTGGAAAAGGGTCAGGCAAGCCATTTGCCCAGCCCTAGTTCTCAACAGGGACATCAGTATTCTACAGTGTAATTCAGTAGTCAGAAGTAATCGCCCTCCGTCATAACAGCACAAGGGCAGTAAATTCATTACGACGAGGTTGCTGCCACTTCTCACACGCACCTTCTCACTGCTATTTTGCAAACACTCCAGACATCCTGGCCTCCTGATCGTTTTTGCATTAATCCATGTCTTTCTGCCCAGCCACAAATAGAATCACTCTTGCAAACATTGGCACACTAGAAGCATCTATATTAATGTCTCATCGTTCCTTGTCTCAAAAATATAAAAGAATAATCGGTCAGGTGGAGTCTACAGCATTGGCTGACCTGAGCTCCAGAGTGCTGAGAATCAAATCGGAGTACGTGAGTAGAAGCCTATGCTGTTTCCAGGAACAAACACGGCAATCGCTAGGCACGCCCCTGAACTAGCTGCGAGAAAGTCTTTCTGTCTGGATAATCTAACTCACAACATCATCTTTGGTAGCATTTTGTATCCATCTCCTATTATGTCCTCTGGTCTCCCTCATTCCTTTCCCCCAGTATAATCTAAGTTCGCAGAAATAACCTAAGAAGCAGGAGAGCTAAGAAGAGCCAATTTGAAAAAAAAAAAAAAGTTATTCAGTTGCACATGGCTGTTCCCCACCACTTGGTTTACACTAAGCATTTACAGAATGACATTATAACTAGGAGGAGAAAAATGTGATCTTGTAGGGCTGCCCCTGGGAATATGCATTATCCACAGCTTGAATTAGAAATACAGTGCCCTGGGCAGGGTGCCGTGGTTTACACCTATAATCCCAGCACTTGGGAGGCCAAGGTGGGTGGATTGCCTGAGCTCAAGAGTTCCAGACCAGCCTGAGGCAGAGCGAGACCTCATCTTTAAACATAGCCAGGCATTGTGGCAGATACCTGTAGTCCCAGCTACTAGGGGGGCTGAGGCAAGAGCATGACTTGAGTCAAAGAGTTTGAGGTTGCTGTGAGCTATGATACTACAGAACTCTAGGGAGGCGAGACAAAGTGAGACTCTGCTTCAAAAAAAAAAAATACAGTGCTCTGATATCAACCCATATCTTCAAGGGCATAATTAAGATCAGGGCAGTCCTTTAGTAGAAGATGCGTCCATAGATTCTGGCCATTTGGGAAACTTTAGTCAGGACTGAGATCCCATTCATTTGCCCTCAGCCATCTGATGAATAACCCAAATCAGCCTCATGAATGGAACAATTGCTAAGGAATTCTGAACACAATTACTTAAAAATTTCTTGAACAAAGACAGTCCTGTTAAACCCCAGTTTCCCAGTGACTAGTGGTTTCTGGCGGGAGAGGTACTTAACATGGGCTTGTGAAAGTTCTCACTCATCACTAACCTTATATCAGGACTTTAAAGTACCTTCCAGGAATGTTAGTACTCCATCGAGAGTTGAAGGGGAGCTCAGGAGATTTATGTTGGTGGTGACATTTAAGTCTGTGTAAGAACTTTCTTCAATCCAATTATATTTCCTTGTCTTTCTGAATCATTTTTTCTTCTTTCTGATGCATTTTTTCCTAAGGGTCACCTTAGGAATCTTTCTAGAAATCAGTGTTGCAAGAGCTGCCACCAATGAGGAAAAAATTAATAACACGTGCAACTAGATAAGCAACCAGGTGGAGTTATTTATTCCCTATTTTTCTTTGAGGACCTAACATGTCCTCTATGTGCTGGGGTGAAAATGGTGTTTAAAACAAAAATAATTCTTGCTCCTAAGATATTTCCAATCTTATCAGGGAAGAAAATCAATAAAATTACATGCCTCTCACATACGTGCACACACACAACGAACATGCTATGCACAGGGTGTTATGAATACTTTCTTTTATTAAATCATAGCTGTGTACATTAATGCAGTCATGGGGTACAGTGTGCTGGTTCCATATACAATCTGAAATATTTGCATCAGACTGGTTAACATAGCCTTCATGTCATTTTCATAGTTATTATGCTAAGACATGTATATTCTACATTTAGAAAGATTCACATATACCCTTGTAAGATGAACCATGAATACTTCAATAATACGAGGTGCTGACCTGGGAAGCCAGGAGGAGGTCTGATGAATGGAGAGCCACTCGGGGGTTAACAGTGCAGATTGAGGGAGGGAAGGAGGACATAGTGACCACAGGGACAACGAAAGAATAGCATAACATACCACGCCTATGCAATCCACCAGCACATTCTGCCATTTCCACCCTGTACCACATGATTGTCCAGTCCCCTCAGCCTTTACCACCACCTTCAGCTAAGCCCCAGTAGTGCTCAAAGGGCTCTCTGCTAGTTCCATAGCTAGTCCACAAAAGCTCCTAGCTAGGGAGCTGTTTCCAAACTTTCTTCACACAGTAGGGCTGGGATGATACTTTTTAGAAAAGCAAAACCTTTTATTCTATGATCTGTTGTAGATTTGGACTCTTTAGTTCAACTGATCCTGACAACGCTCTCTTGGGCTAGTGACGGCTTTGATCCTAATTTGCAGGTGGGGAAAATCAGACTCAGAAAACATCCAATGTGAAGCCAGATTTTAACTCCGTTGGTCTGACTCTGCAAGTTCAGTTTCTAAGCTGCCTTTATAAATCCATTTTCATTTTGTGCTACGATCCATTTTTTTTTTTTTTTTTTTTTACTTAAAACTCTTTGAAGTTGGAGATGTGTCTTGTCACTGATGGCATGTCATAGTTTAACTGACACCCATTTTTTCCTTACGGTACATAAAAAAAAAAAAAAAAACACAAAACCTGCATGGCCTTATAGTATAGTAGATTAAATCTTTTGTCTTGGTCCAATCAATTCAGGTGTGTTTCACTGCACATACTTAGGTGAGTCGGGGGGTGATCCTAGAGTTGGTAAAACACGGTAGTAATTGAATGAATGGACAGGAGTAGGTTGGGGAGCTGCCCTGAATGTCTCTGCTTTAGGCTTTGTCTCCAGGGAAACCACACATAAAGGGGGAATTGAATGCTTTGGAAAGGGTCAGTAGCAACCTATAGATCCACACTTATTACCATCCTTTATGGTTCCAAGTAATCATATTTTAATTTATTTAAAAAATTAAAAAAGAATTTCAGATAAAGTTACATTAAAGTAATCCACTCTTTGTTCAATATTTCTTTGCAGCTATTAAATATTTAGTCACTTAAGTATTTCTTCCAGAATTGCTATTAGGAGACCTTTTAAGGAATTAAACTCACCCTATTTTCCGTTACTCCAGGTGGTCTGAGCCAAGGATTCCTAATTTTAGGCACCGTTATTATTCTGCTCTGTCGGTCATACACTTCTAAACACAGCCCAATGTTTTCTTGGGTTAAAGGAAAAATAAAATCCCTCGTAGGTAGATCTTCAGCTTGCCTTTGTATTTGCACATATTGTGTTCATTACTTACATGCGTGAACTAGATCAGACATTTGGTGGTTTGTAGAATTACAATTGATCTCTGCCTATTCAATTATGTCCTAGTAGCAGTATTAAAAATAAAAATTTATGGTCATCTGTTGCTTTGCAGTTTATAAAGTCCTCTGAGTCCATCTCTTCTTTTTTTTTTTTTTTTGAGACGGAGCCTCAAGCTATCCCCCTGGGTAGAGTGCCATGGCATCACAGCTCACAGCAACCTCCAACTCCTAGGCTCAAGCGAATCTCCTGCCTCAGCCTCCCAAGTAGCTGGGACCACAGGCGCCCGCCACAACGCCCGGCCATTTTTTGGTTGCAGCCATCACTGTTGTTTGGTGGGCCCGGGCTGGGGATTCGAACCCGCTACCTTAGGTGTATGTGGCTGGCGCCTTAGCCCATTGAGCCACAGGCGCTGAGCCGAGTCCATCTCTTCTAATTTTATTTAAAACTCTCCGTAACTGTGTAATGATAGATGTAGCCTTTCACATTGCATCTTCTTAATTGCATTTGGGCTCTGAAATGACTCCTCCAGATAGGCCCAAAGTCAAGAGTTAGCCAACGGGATGCCGGGTCAAGTGTCCTAGTAAACTCTGGAAGTGCTTTTCTGGGTGGTAATGATTCCGCATTTGGAGACCAGAGCTTGCTACCATGTGTTCTGTGGCATACAAGGATGGATTAGAGGAAATTAGCAGGGCTGACCCTGGGCAGCTGGGCTCCTGAGCCCATAGCATTGCACTGGGGGCCACTGTCCATTTACCCAACTGTGACACTCGCCTTAGGCTTGTTGAGATATATGAATGATTGAGCATCACTGTAAACTCCATAGTAGATTAAATCTTTTGTCTGAGCCCAATCAATTCAGGTGTGTTTTACTGCACATACTTAGGTGAGTCGGGGGGACATGACCGCTGGTCTGTGTGAGGAACGTGTCCTGGGAGCTGCGGTGCACACAGCTCATGTGGCTTCATCCAACATAGCTGCTAAGACTCACTGCTCGCCATCCCTGTCTGGGAGTTGCTGCTGGCTCACTGATTCCATGCTAATCCAGAGGCCTTCGAAAGGCTTTGGGGCTGTGCAGAATTTCTAGGCATAACCTGATGACCTCTGGGGAGCTAGAATTCAGAATCAGAATGTGTTACTCTCTCTGCCTGGTTCTTGTCTCCCAGTGACTCAAGACACTTTCACAAATTGCCCCCCTCTGCTAAGATGGATTTCCTAAGTAAGATTTCCTACTGGGCCAGATAGTACTGGAACTAGATACGTGCGCAGAACATGTCCTACCCGGTTAAGCCAGCACTAGTGACCAAGGGCAGGTGGCTCAAACCTATCAGTACGACAAGGATACCAGCCCTTCCTGTAACAGGGGATTCTGCCATTAAACCGAGCTGTGATGTCAGAGGCTCCCCGGGGAACGCACCACCTCAAGGAGGTTTCACCGTCCGTTCCTTTTGAATCTGAGAGGCTCTCAGCCCACTGGCAGCTCCAGAGTTCCTGCTGAGGCTTGGGGAGAAGCTGTGATGGAAAGCTATGTTGGTTGTTGCTAAGCAAAGGAAATCTCAGCGAGGGAACTGACGGAGTGAAAGCAACATCCGCTTAAACCGAAACTGACATGGGCGCTCCTCCTGGCTGGACACGGCTGCTGTCAGGGTCAGCGTTCCACTCACCTAACACTGAAAAGGCGGTAAGAGAACACATTTTGTTGAGTCTTAACCTTTGAGGCCCCTCAGAATATCTTCCCTGCCCAGCACCACACGTCCTGCAGAGGAGAGGAAGCAACTCGTGCCCCAGAATGTCCTCTACCATCCTCATCCTGCAAAGGGAAACTGTGAATGAGATGACTTCCAATGATGGGGTCTCTGGACTGTGCTTAGTGTGAGGGCGGCTCCGGCAGCGCCTGTGTGCTGGTTTGGAATCAGAGGAGCCTAGCGCAGTCCATCAGCCGGCCGTGCCTTCTCTCAGGAGCCTCCCTGCATACCAATACTTTATTGGGTATGTTGAGAGAAGCAGGGGACTTTCTCAGGGCCTTGAAGTACCTTCCTCACTACCTCACTGATCCAGGAAGAACATGAGGACACAGCAAAAGGTGTTGCACAGCATCTGAGGATAGCAAGAGTTCAGAGGAGAAAGGGGGAGTGAGGATGGCTAGGGATTGCCACTGTCAAGGACTTGGGGAGGGCACAGGGTGACAGAGGGATACAGACAGAAAGGAGATCTTGCCTCCCAGCAGGGGAAGCTCCGTGGTGGGAATGAACACAATTAGACCATCGCTATTGAGAAAAGATGGTAAGAGTTGGCTGAGACCCAGGCATTGCTCAATTTTTGCCTATCTCTAACACATATTAACAAGGAGACAGGACAAGGGAACGTTATGGGTAAATGCACTCAGCTTGCTCTGGCAAAACTTTGACAGAAAGTACCCAGGAAGAAGTCCCAATGCAAGCTGAGTCTCCCGTCAGCCACAGTCCTACCATGTCTCCCGTTTAGAGACTTGTCTCTCCAAGAGAAAAGGGCTTTCTTTCTCCTCAGAGTAAACTTGACTCTTTCCCTGGTTAGGGCAGTAAGTTCTAAAGGAAAAGAGATGTGTAATAAACACTAGTATGAAGAGGAAAAGAGAGAGTTATAGTCTAAGAACTAGTTCTTTATAAAGAACCCCGAGCCAGGGTATAAATAAACCTTTTACCGAGAGCCGAGCGTCAAGACAGACCCCAGCCCCACAGGAGCAGGCCTGGGAAGCCTGCTCTGCTAAGCATTAAGTGTGCAGCTTTGCATACCTTCCTTCTACCCCTCCAATTCCATTCTCCATCCAGCTCTGCACCCTGACCTTGAGGCCAACCTTAACCAGCCCCTTCCTGTCTAGCTCCCAGCTAGATCTTCCTAATGGCAGTATCTGTAGGAGGTCAGAGGGAGACAAGGGAGATGGGGACCCTCCCTACTGAGCTGAAGTAGGCAGTGGCTATGCTCCTGTACTGATGGCCTCCGCTGCTATCAGCAGGCTTTCTCCTGGCTACCAATCTAACCAGATTCTCATAATCCTTCTATGCCCTTGACACTTCAGGCCAAGGGATAATACTCACTATTAGTAGACCTGGGGTGTCTCACCATCCCTTGCTGGTTTACCTTAACCCTAAACACATCATTTGTCTGAGCCCCTATTTATCTCTCTTCAACAACCTTTTGGATATGCTGTCTGCTTCTTGCAAAACCTCTGAATGAGATGCATGCAGCTGGACTCTGGAGAAGGCCAGGGAGCAGAGGCGGGATGTCCTTGGATGGCGGGGTTACTCAGGGAGGCAGCCTGTATGGAGACATCTCAACACAGTAGCTTCTGTGTTCACACAGGTCGGCACCGTCCTGTCAGTCCTGTCCTGAGTGCTAAGTGCTCCTGTCTCATTTTCACAAATAAAGAAACCAAGACTCAGGAAGGTCAAATGAAATGGCCCATTATCATTTTCCTGTCTGTAAGCGTTTACGGGCAACAGCGATGAATTCTTTTAGGACTGTGAATGCCACCATTCTATATATAAACCATGACATATAAAGGAAATATATAAGAAATCCTTTCAAAAGGGTCAGAACCCTGACTGCATTTATGTTCTTTACCTGTGATTTTTATTTTTTTTATATATATTTTTTGTCGCCAACTCAATGAATTTCGTTTCTCTGCTCCCTGGGAAGAGCCAATATCCTACCAAAGACCTTATCTAATTCTTTATTTTGGTACAATGTCTAACGTGTTTTTCTGGCATTTAATGAATGTCTATTAATAGCTGCTTACCCGTGGGGGGCTCTGTACCCGGTGTCATCACTTGCTGTTTCATATGCAGGCAAAATGAGAGTTGAGCTTTCTTCCATGTCACATCGTAGCTCAACCCTGGGAGAGCTTTCAGAGGCCTCTCGTTCACCTCCGTCTGCTGGGATTGTACAGTGACAGTCACAGCACTCAGGTCCTTTGGGTGTTCCTTCCCTTCTGTCTAGCCCTCATGGTGTGAAGATGCTGTCTGTCCCCTAAATGATCAGAATCCTTCCACCAGAGTCGAGTGTCACACTGTACATGTAGAAGGCAGAGGAAACGTGTCTCAGGGAAGGAAGGAGGGACAAGACCAGGCGTCTTCAAACTACGGCCCGCGGGCCACGTGCAGCCTGCCCAGGACATTTATCCGGCTCACTGGATGGTTTTGCTGCTGCTGCCTGTCCTTTTAAACTATAGTCCAGCCCTCCAATGGTCTGAGGGACAGTGAACTGGCCCCCTGTTTAAAAAGTTTGAGGACCCCTGGACAAGACACATGAGCAGAGGGATCCACATTGTACAGTCACCATGGGAGAAAAGATCTTAGAATACAGAGAGCTGGCTGTAGTGCAGATAAGATAGTGGTGATGGACAGCAAAGCTGAGACGTCCTCAGGAAAGGAGGGACGCAGAGCTCTGCGGGGGATGGGCAAAGGGTGGGCCCAAGTCCAGCCCAGATAGCATAAGTTCAAACTGCCTCCCCAGACCATTCCAGCCTCCTACTTGGTGCCCAGCGGGGAGGAGTCCAGTGTGCCTTAGGTCTGTCTTGATGTGCCCACCTTGTGCCTGGGCCCTGGGTGCTGTGTAGAACCTGCCTGCATGGGTCATGTCTGCAGCAGGGAAGCTGGGTGCAGCCCTAGTTCTCTAGGGACAGAGGCAGTTCCACCCTCTATGGAACAGCAACATTGGCTGCCAGCCAGTCTATCCCCAATACTGGGCAGAATCCACGTCCCTGGCAGTGGACCTGTACTGAGGGGTAAGGAGCAGTGCAGGGGCCTGATGCTAATGGGGACATTCTGCAAAAAGACCTGAGTAGCCCCCAAATGGGCAGCAGATACAGTCTTAGGGGATGCCAGGGCTTTCCCCATGGCACAGCTGTCTCTGAGCTGGGACTGGGATTAGGAGATGGAGGCAGCTGTCAGCCCTGGCTCCTCATGGTGACCACAGGAGAGCCAGCTCAGAAGGGGATTCAAAGAGAGGTCACTGCTCCCCCTGCCATCCTCACTCCCGAGGCCCTTGCACTCCTCTACCTCTGACCTGAGCCCAGTGTGTTATGTGCTGGGCTGTGCTTTCCAAGTGACATCCGGGGGACCTGTAGCAGGACACCTCCCAGGGGCCTCAGGCTCATGGTCAGCAGCCCACTCATCTCCTCCCCAATGCCCCTCGTGTCATGTGAGGACAAAGTACAACAGGTATTTCTCATTTTTTCCTTTGGACAAACGAGACTGTGTCCCCTACCCTTACCTCTCCAAAGGAGGTTGCACTCAAGTTCCAGAGCAGCCTCCTGTCTCAGGAAGACCACCCGGACCCTTGTGGGGTGTCTGGGGGAGGCCCCTCAGTGACCCTCAGGGAATCTTTCCCGACTAACCAGTTCTGTGCAGTGACTGACACTCCTTCAGCAAAGAAGAAACCAGAGTACACCCTACGTTTCATTGTGATGACAATCTTGATTTGAGCCCTTTTAGGATGGTGTCCTAGTTAAGGAAACTAGTTTCAGGAGCGTATACTAATTAAAGGCTTTTACTTTCAGCTCTGGCGGAGCAGGAGGGACTAGATTTATCTGTCAGCCTTAAACAGCTGAAGAATGAACTATACATAGGAAAATTCAGTTTTCGTCACTTCAGGGAGGGGCTTGGGGTCCTGCAGTCACCAGCACAAGAGCAGAGGCCAGCTGAGCTCAGGTCACAGCACTCATACACATCTGGGGTCATTTGGTTGTATTTTGGGTGAATGATGCAAGATTTGGGGGGATTCCCTTGTAGCGCCCACTTGCACCATGCTAGGTTGAGAACAGAGCCCAAAGCACGTTTTCCGACAGTTGCTGCAGAGCCCAGACTTGCCTTTACCTTCTGGGCTTTGGCATCTCACAAGAGAGGAAAGGGCAGATTTTAGAACCGCGTTGATATTGGCATTAGTGCCCCTGAGGAATGTCTTCTTAGAAACAAGCTGTATCAAACAGGGGTGAGACCTATACAATTTTTTTATGGACTTTCTAAACTTGTAAAAAAATTTAAATATTTTTCAAAAGCATCAGAGGAGGAAGAGCCCTGGCAGATAACGTCAGCACCTGCTCACACCTAGTTGCTACACCTGGAGAGGGCTTCAGCTAAGCTAGAAGGGAGGTCTATGCCAGGTGTGCTAACACCACATCAGGCCGTGTCGATACTGTGTGGACATACTTATGTGGGCGACATGGCAGGCTGTGAAGCCCCAGAATACTTGTCACTGCGGGAGATTTTATTAAGTCTGGTGACAATGTCTAGAAGAGATTTTCAGCTGTGCCTCTACGAAGCCATTTAGATATTACAAGACTGGCAGTTCCCATAGGCAAAAAAGGATGATAATTTTAAAAGTCTACAAGACCCTGCACAAAAGGTCACCTGTGACTTCAAAACTGCCAATGCTTCAGTCCCTATCACCAAGGGCTTAATGGCACTTAAACAGTGGCTGATATGTGGGGGGTGTAGGAATTTGCATGTCAATTTTCTTTACTATGAAACTCAGGGTGGAGAGCCCCCTGCGTCCCGACCCGCATGTAATATCAGTGTGGCTGCTCCAGGAGGCAGCATGGAGCAGGGGCTGGAAGCAGGCTCAGGGTTTAAGAGGACCTGTGGACCTTAGGGATCCTTGGCTGGAAATGGCACCCTGAGAGCTCATACTTGGACACAGACTCTCCCTGCTGGTGAATAAAGTTAACTGTGGAGGGGGCAGACGGATGACTACACAGGCTCTGGGGTGGCAGGAGGAGCCCAACAGAAGTCTCAGCACCAGCCTTGGCCAGGGATGGACGTGGATGTCTGCACAGCAGGTTGATGTCAGGCCATGGTGCTGAAGGATTTTGTCAGGTAGGCGGCCAATCTTGTCCTCCACGCAGGGCTTTCTGGGTCTAGACTCAGGGTCCTTTTATACTCACTGTTCTACTTGTAAGAAATCGAAGCAAATCAGCACAGGAGATGACTCTCCAGTGCAGAGAAAACCAAGGGCACTCTCTGTGGGGTCAGGTGTGAAGAAGGGTGCGGCATTTCAGAGACTGCGGCTTCATCCCTTTAGGGCAGTGTCCTTGTAGCTGCCTCTACGGCAAGTACCTCACAGAGATGTGCCACGCGGCTCTCAAAGAGGGGCATGTCCAGCCTTAAGGACAAACTATCTGTGGAAGGTGTATTAGTTTTCTGTTGCTGCTGTATCAAATCGCCACCCGCACAGTGGCTTAGAATAGTCCGTGTTTATTATCTTACAGTTCTGGAGAGCAGTCTTCCAAAATCAGTCTCACTGGACCAAACCCAGGTATTGCCAGGGCTGGTCTCTTCTGGAGGCTCTGAGGGTGAAGTCTGTTTTCTTGCAGGTTCCAGGTTCTCCAAGCAGCCTGCTCCATGTGCCTTTTGCTCATAAGCCCGTCCTCCAATGTCGTGGAGTCTTCAGTCCTCCTGACCCTCCGACTCTGCTTCCTGTGTCATGTCTTTCTCTCCCCTTCAAGGACCCCCCTGGGATTGCACGGTGCATGCCCAGGTAATCCAGGATAATATCCCCCCCCCAAGAGAGAGCTTCAACCTCATCACACCAGCCACGCCTCTTCTGTCAAGTCAGGTAACATATAAGTTCTGAGGATTGAGACATGGAAATTGTGGGGGTAAAGTATTCAGCCTCCCACAGGTGGCCACGTGTGGCAGAATAGCAGGATTTAGAGAATGTACCCTGTGTGGTTCTGAAGCAAACATCCTCCTGGAAAGATAAACCAGAAGGCCCCAGGTAGAAGCCATTCTGTTTTGTTTTTTTTTATTAAGTCATTTGTACATAGATCATACATACATTTATGCCATTATGGAATTCAGTGTGTTGATTATTTGTACAAATTGGAGTGCTTACATCCTACTAATCAACATAGCCTTCACCTCATTTACCCAATTACAGCACTAAGGCATTTGTGTTCTACACCTGATAGATCCAACTTGTACTTGCAATATGCTCCATAGGTGTGGTCCCCCTACTAACCCTCCCTTTCTTTTTAATTTTTTTTTTAAATTTCAGGCCATTGTGAAGATACAAATAGCCAGGTTACACTTTTTGAATTTCTTAGGTAGAGTCCCTCTTGTAGCTGCTGTGTCCTGTACCCAAAAGGTGTGCCGTACATGCCATAATAAATTTGAGTACATTGAATACTTGTTTTTCCATTCTTGTGATACTTTACTAAGAAGAATGTGTTTCAACTCAATCCAGGTTAATACAAAAGATAAAAAGATAAAGTCACCATCTTTTCTTATGGATGAATAAATAATACTTCATGGTATATATATATGCTGTGGTTTATGAATCTATTCCTGAGTTGATGGGCATGTAGGTTGTTTCCACATCTTGGCAACTGTAAATTGACCTGCAATAAACAATCTAGTGCAAATGTCTTTAGGATAAAATGATTTTTTCTCTTCTGGGTAGAAGCCTAATGGTGGGATTTCAGGATCAAATGGGAGGTCTAATTTGAGTTCCGATTCCGTCTAATCCTCCTCCACATCCAGGTCACTTCCTTCAACACTGCTCTGCATCAGGTGATATTTGGGCTGGTGGAGATAGGTGGGGCGCAGAAGGCAAAAGAGGAGAGGAATGTAGTTTAAAACAAGGTGGCCTCCCCTGAGAATTGAATTGTGCTGGGTTGTTCTATAGCGAATGCAGTAAGGTGATGCCAGGGAAGAAAAGTAGTGTGGAAAAACTCACAGGGACTAGAATCAGCTTCACTGGCTAAAGGGGGACATGAAATGTCCAAAGAGGTGAGAGACTGGAGCTTTGGAGGGCTTTCTGAGCTGTATTTAAAGGTTTTATCTTTTTTTTGTTTTTGCAATAAAGGATAGTAGAGTAGTTTTTTTGGTTGTTTTTGTTTTGTTGTTGTTTGTTTGGTTTTTGAGACACAGTCTCACTATGTCACCCTCATTAGAGTGCTATGGCGTCACAGCTCACAGCAACCTCAAACCCTTGGGCTTAAATGATTCTCTTGCCTCAGCTTTCCAAGTACCTGGGACTATAGGCACACACAACACCTGGCTATTTCTTGGTTGCAGTTGTCATTGTTGTTGAGCAGTCCCAGGCTGGGGTCTAACCCACCAGCCTCGGTGCATGTGGCCGGCACCTTACTGAGTTATGAGTGCCAAGCCAATAGTAGACTAGTTTAGGCCACATGCATGTCTCAGCAACAGTAGTTTACACGTTATCCAATAATTTGCTTCCAAGTTCTGTCGTTCAAGTGTGGATCCGGGAAGGCAGAGACTGTCTCATGCATCTTTATGTTTGCTACTATTGACACAGCAGCCTACCTGTGTAAGTGTTCAGTATTTACCGAATGAAATAGTAGACTTTTGCGAGATGCCTTGAGATTGTACCATCCATAGGATTATTAACACAGAAAAAAAATATAATCTTCATTATACTCTAAGTTACAAGTAATAGGGTATAGATGAACTTTAGACACCCACTCAACTTGGAAGGCTGGGATAAAGATTTTGTGATTCTGAGCCTTCTTTTAACCGACCGTAGAGAACCATGATTAAGCCACTCTGCGCCAAGGAGTTAGTGAATACGCCTCATGCTTTACATGGCTTTATTGGTTTACGGTTTGCAAGGTGCTTTTCAAATCCATTATTTTATTAAATCCTCCTCTATCGAGTTTGAGAGAGGTGAGAGGCAGGTCTTATTATCCTTACAATGAAGAATGTAAGGCAGAGATTTAAGCCACTTGGCCAAGGTCATCCAACAAATAAGTGTTAGAGCCTGAACTTCAACTGGGATCTGGGGTTCTGAGTGCAGTGGTCCCTGTGTTCCCTCACTCTGCCTGCAGATTACAGGGAGGACATCTGACATCCAAGAGACTGTAGGTAACAAGTGAGGTTGTTAATGCCATGGCTATAAAAAATCCACGGCAAAAGCCATCTGTGCTAATAAGTGTGTGAATTGCCTGCAAAAACTGGCAATACTTTTATCCTTTCACTGCTTGTGCTTTTGGTTGGACCCTTGCATTATGTCTGGTCTGAATCTTAGTCTTTCAAGAGAGATGTGCAGAAATGTGAAAGGGATTCAGCCTACTATATCTGATCTATGAAAGAATGCTCTAAGGAGGGTTATGCTCCCATCTCCACAGAGGTCATGGCCTCACAGGAAATTAGCACCTTACAGCAACCCGAATATGGGCTAGACTTCAGAAAAAACTTACTGATTGTGAGTGCTGTGAGAAGCGGGGAATGTGTTTTCAAAGCAGGATATGAAATTTCTATCACTACAGATTTTAAGAATACGAGAAATTCTGTTCAGAGTACATTAAAAAGCCTGGAAGCTGAAGGATGTGTAAAATTAGCCCTGCATCCATCCCATCCGGGGTGAGCGGTGGCGTTGGAAGCTTGATACGGATTCTGGCCTTAGAATTTCAGTTCTTCCTCCTCCCACTTTATTATTGTGTAGTTCGCTTATTACAAGATAATTGGTTTTATTCTAATAGATATATTTTTAAATTTAAGTACCACTGTCTATATTTCTATTCCCAAAGACAATCTGCTGTCTGGAAGGTACCACCTTCTGGTGATATCCAGATGAAAACAGGAAGAACCTAAGCCATCTGCCTATTTCCTTTCTGGGTTTCCTCACCAAACCCTTAACCATGTGAGTAACGTCACAAACTACTTCTTAAAAAAATCTATTAGCTTTTTTCAGTACTTTTTATGAACTGATTTATTCTGCTCTCTACCCCAGATCTAAGTGATTACATTTGTCTGTCTACTATGCAAACACACACATGTGCACGTATGTTTGCTTATTTCTTTAACGAGTTTTCTCGTCTTTTTCTGTCTTTGTACGCTGTTGTTTGGGTCCATGTGATGGATTTCAAAAACGACACAAATTTTCTCTCTTGCATCAAAACTCTCTCGAGGTGCAGCTCAGAGAGCCCTCCCACTCTGAGTCTGGGCTCAGCTGGGACTGGCTCTGACTTTTGGGGTGTCAGCCAGTGTGACAAAGCAGTGGCCTTACACGTGTTCAGGCCCTGGGGTTTGATTCCTCCTGCTTAGGATTCTCTGAATCCTCCAAGCATCCACCACTGTAGGGGGCAAGCTCCGGCTCGCCTGGGGAAGAGTGAGAGGTCCACGCAGAGATAAGCAGGGATGAGCCACTCCACTCCACTCAAGTCACCCTTTCCATCAGCTTGCCTGCCAACCGCCTGACATGGACTTGAGTCCACCCCAAATCATCTGGACTCTTGCCTACTCACTCACCGACTTCAGTCCTGACAGCCCAACAGAGCTTAACCAAGCACAAATTAGCTTGGATCAAAATAACCACCTACTGGGCCACAGAATGATGAACAAAATCTCTGGCAATTTCAAGCTACTCAGCTCTTGGGTATTTCGTTATACAGCTATAGTCTATATAAACTCAGAAATGGCAGGAATGGTTTCTGATCTCTTTGCTTGTGACTTTGCCTTAGTAATTACCATCATAAATTTTGTATATGTTTTTCTCATCAACTTTTACCCTTGAATTATAATAAAAATATATTCATGTGTGTGTTTTCTTTATAAAACTTGCTTATGTTCCATATAACTAATATTTATTAAATTATATGGAAAATTTCTTATATATAAACCTAAACTTATTTTTTCATCTTCCATTAATGGACTTTTGTGGTTATTTACAGCATTAAAGCCTATGTACTTATAAAGACTTGTGTATATGTCTTCTTATGCACATTATGAGGGAATTAGCTAGAAATAGTTATTGATTTATGTGGTACTTGCATGTACTTTCTCGATTTTACTGAAAATTTTCAGTTATCCAAAATATTTAATGCATGAACTGTTCAGAATATGTATTTTATCTTCACTCAGGTAAATACAAAAGATAGAGTTTCCATCCTACGTAGGGCTGAATAGTATTCCATGGTATACATATACCACAGTTTATTAATCCATTCATGAGATGATGGGCACTTGGGTTGCTGCCACATCTTGGTAATTGTGAATTGAGTTGCAATAAAAATTCTAGTGCAAACGTCCTTGTGGTAAAATGATTTTTTTTTTCTCTCTGTGTACCTAGTGATGGGATTATGGGATCAAATCCTTTCCATATTAACTTAAAAAAAAACTTCCTCTCTTAAATAATAAGATGTTGTAAAATGTTTGCGTCGGCCTGTAGGTCTTCTGTTTGTGTTCTTCATCTATTTTTGCACCAATATGCTTTTTAATCGCTGTGACTATAAAGTAAATTTTGATAAATTGGGGGGTTTTTTGATAAAGAGTTTCCTTGTCTTTGTTGTTACTTCACAGAACTCCTTGGGCTATTTAGGACCATTCACTATTTTATTTGGAAATAATGTTTGAAGTGCCACAAAATAGCCTTTAAAATTATGATGAGAATTTCATCGTGTTTAATGATCAAATTGGTGGAATTATATGTTCATGACATTGAGTTTTCCCGTCAGAAGAACAGCCATTTACTAGTCTTGCTTTACATCCTTCATGAGTTTTATATTTCTTCCTGCTTATCTTTTGTTATGTTATTCCCAAGGACCTTTTATCACTTTAGATTTTATAACACATAAGATTTTTCTGTTCTATTCTTTCATTAATTGTTTTTTTGGGAAAGAGGAATATTCTTGAACACACTCAGATAATATCCAGCAGTTCTGTACTTTTTACGTCTACAGACTTTTAACAACTTTTCTGTGCATGCAATCGTATTCTACCTTAATCAAAAAAGAAATAATCATTTTTCCTTCTTTCCAAGTATAAAACACGTTTTCTCCTTCTTTTCATATTCTGTATTATTATTACTTAGAACATTCAGTGAAATACTTCTCATCCCAATTCCACATATGTTTGGGGAAACTATAGCAGACTTTTTTTTAGGTGCTTAAAAGACACAGTATACAAAATAGATAAACATCACTTCCCCGGTATACCTCACGTTCTAGCCGAAGACAAAGTAAAAATAAGTAAATTATATACTGCACAGTAGGGAAGAAAAGATTCCTTTTCTTACGCATCACATGGTTTATAGCTTAGATCCCTCTAACAAAGACAGGTTAACCAGAAAACCAAAGAAATAGGTACAAATTTATTTAAGTTTAGTATGAGACAGGAGCCTTCAGAACCCAAGACCTGATGGAACAAGGAGAACTGGTTTTGTGGACAGTTGTGCACAAGTATGATTAGAGGACAAAAGGGTACGACCTAATGGTAATGAACTTGGGAGAGCTCAGCAAAGCCTGTTTGCTCAGAATTTCCTTGTGTCTCTGGGTGACATCCCTGGAATGACCTATTTTAGTTTTATATCCTCCTTCAGGGGAAAAGGAGCAAGGGGGATTCTTTTTAGTTTCTTAGGGCCTGTTTCTACGGCTTCCTCAATTTCCTTCAGCTTAAACTACTCAGTGTACGAAGATGACTTATTGTATTCTTTATTTTTGTATTTTTAATTTTTTCTAGAGATGGGGTCTTGCCGTCACCCAGGCTGGAGTACGGTGGCAGTATCAGAGCTCACTGCAGCTTCAAATTCCTGGGCTTACACAGTCCTCCTGCCTCAGTCTCTAACATGCCTCTTTTTGTTATTGTTTATAATTTTTAATTATGATTATATAATAGTTATTTATCTTTGTAGAATACATTGATGTTGTGATATAGGCCTACAACGTGAATTAATCACAGCAGGGTAATTGGGGCGTCCATCCCCTCCGGCATTTAACATTTCTTTGTGTTAGGCTCATTCCATTCCCACTCTTAGTAATTTTAAAGTGTACCCTAACTTCCTATTGTAGGCACTTTGTTGCACTATTCTTCATTCTCTCTAGCTAACTATATTTTTGTGCATCCCACTTTATCCCTCCTCCCCTGCTCTCCTCCCCAGCCTCTGGGAACCATCATTTACGCTCTGTCTCCATGAGATCAATTGTTTTTAATATTAGCTCCCATGTATGAATGAGTCAATGCGAGATTTGTCATTCTGTGCTTGGCTTACTTAAAATATTTACCAGTTCCACCCCTGTGGTTTGATATGGCAGCATTGAATTCCTCTTTGTGTCTGTGTAATATTCCATTGTGTATATGGACCACAATTTCTTTATCCATCCATCTGTTGATGAAGACTTAGGTTGAGTGACTATTGTAAATAGTGTCACTTCAATAAACATGGGCGTGCAGGTGTCTTTTCAATAGATACTCCTATTTTGGATATAAACCCAGAAGTGGGATTGCTGGGTCACATGGTAGTTCTGTTTTCAGATTTTTTTTTTTTTTTTTTAGAGTCAGAGTTTCACTTTGTTACCCTTGGTATAGTGCTGTAGTGTCACAGCTCACAGCAACCTCTAGCACTTGGGCTTAGGCAATTCTCTTGCCTCAGCCTCCCGAGTAGCTGGAACTACAGGCACCTGCTACAACACCCAGCTATTTTTGTTGTTGTTGTTGCAGTTTGGCCAGGGCTGGGTTTGAACCCACCACATTCGGTATATGGGGCTGGCTCCCTACTCTCTGAGCCACAGGCGCCACCCACTATTTTCAGATTTTTGAGGAAGACCCATGATGTTTTCCATAATGGTTCCACTAATTTACATTCCCATTATGTTTTTCATAATGGTTCTACTAATGTACACAATCGCAAAGTGTACAAGGGTTCCCCTTTCTCCACATTCTTTCCAGCATTCAGTATTACCTGTCTTTTTGGCAAAAGCTATTTTAACTAGGGCGAAATGACATATCCTTGTAGTTTTAATTTGCATTTCTCTGATGACTGATCATGCTGAGAATTTTTTATACACCTGTTGGCCACTTGTATGTCTTCTTTTGGGAAATGTCATTCATGTTCTTTGCTCAGTTTTTAAATCAGATTATTCAACATTTTCCTATTGAGTTGTTGGAGATCCTTATAAATTGAAGTTATTAATCGTTTGTGACGTGAGTAGTTTGGAAATATTTTCTCCCATTTTATGGTTGTCTCTTCCCTTTGTGGATTGCTTCTTTGGCTGTGAGAAACCTTTTAGCTTGATGTGATCCCATTTTTCCAATTTGCTTTGGTTACCTGTGCTTTGGGAGTGTTACTCAAGTCCTTTTTCAGACCAATGTCCTGAAGCATTTCCCCAGTGTTTTCTTGTAGTAATTTCACAGTTTCAGTTCTTATATTTAAGGCCTTAATCCATTTTGATTTAATTTTTGTATATGGTAATAAATGAGGGTCTAGTCTCGTTCTTCTGCTATGGATATCCTGCTTTCTCAGCACCATTTATTAAAGATTCTCTTCTTTCCCCACTACGTGTTCTTAGTATGAGGTGCCTTATTTTGGATAGCATGTCCTGAAGCCCGTCATTATGTTAAATAATCACAAATGCTGTGAGAAAAATAGAAGGATCAGTGAGCTTAGTCTGCACAAGCATGGGCTACAATTTTGAATGGAATTATGAGGATAGGCTTTAACAAGGTGGTATTTGAGGAAATACTTGAGGGAGATGAGGTGAGGAATCTCACTTTGCAAATATCTGGGGGATGAGCATTCCAGGAAGAGGGAAATTCTCAGGCAAGATTCCAAGTAGCAGAGAAGGTGAAAATTAAGAAGTGATTGAATTCTGAATTTTCTTTTGGATTGGGTGCATTTGTTTTGCTTTGCTTTGCTTTGCTTTGCTTTGCTTTAGAGACAGGGCCTCACTCTGCTGCCTGGGCTACAGTGCAGTGGTATAATTATAGCTCATGGCAACCTCACACTCCTGGCCTCAAGTCATCCTCCTGCATTAGCTTCCCAAAGTGCTAAGATTACAAGTATGAGCCACTTCTCCTGGCTGGGGTGTTTTTTTTTTTTGAGCAAAATCAAGCTATCAAAGTTTTTGGACTAAGCAACTCAAAAGATAAGTCGGCTCTCACCAGGGAAGAAGACCAAGGGCAAACAGATTAGGGAGGAGATCTAGACTTCAACTTTGGACACGGGAATCATGAAATGTCAGTTAGACATCCAAGTAGAGATGGTGAGATCCCATTTTGATATTTTATTTGATATTTATAAGAGAAGTCTTACTAGAGATATATATGGGAGAAATCACTGGCAAATAGATTATAATAGTCCTACGGCTGGATGAAATTACTGATACTGAAGATTGAGCCCTTGGGACACTCCAAAATTAAGGGTTTGTCGAAAATATGAAGAACCAGCAAAGGAGAGAGAGAGAGAGAACAGTCAGTTAGGAAGAAAATTAAGATATCATGGCATCCCAAACACAAAGGAAGAAAAGAGTGATTAGATTAATGGCATTAAATGTGCTGGACAGGTCATGGGCAGCATACTTAAGAATTAACCACTGAATGTAATAATGTTGCCTGTGACTTGGAAGCCATCATTTTAAATATAATGAAAGCCCTGAGGAGCAAATAGACTAAATATAAATAACTCCTTTGAATTATATTACAAATAAGAGCAGAATAATGAAGCTTTAACTATAAGAAGAGGAGGGGTAACACATGTTTGTATGCCGATGGAAACAGTCTAATAGACGGGAAAAAAGTAAAGATCTAAGAAACAAATAGAATTGAAAGTAAGTGAGAGACAACGAGATCTAATACATGGCTGGAAAGATTGGGTCAGATATGGCTAATAAGGAATTCTAATCGCGTCACTGAGATTTCCCTCTATTATACTCTGCTAGGAACCTTTTGCAATCACGACTGAGCATTAAATTATATCATATTACTCTCTGACATCTATTTAGATTATCATAGTATTTTCCTTATCAATGTGGTAAATTACCTGCTTATCTCATATTGAAACCTATATAACTAACCAGAACAGATGCCATGATAGAAAGATGATTCTACACTAATGATTTAATTTCTTTGTGCTGATTGGTAAGTTTAGATTTTGTATCCCTTTTGGAGTCATTTTAAAAATATATGTCTATATGTATTATGAAATTATATTATGGAATAATATAAGTAGATCTAAACATATATTTCATATTTTTATATAGTGGTAGGAACAAAGTTGCTCATAGTATTAACTGTACTCATGTATTTTTTGTTACCTTAGAAAAAATGTATTTGCATATAATGTTTTATACATTCATCTCATCACCATTTGTTTTATTGGCATAGACACATTAAAGAAGAAATAGCTCACAGATGATTTCTGTAATTCCAAGATAACCTGTATATTTAATTCCAACAAGCTCTTTCAAGACTTATTCAGTGGACATATGAGGTTTATGAGTATAACTTTCTATTAAAAATATCAAATTAATAGATACAGCTTCTCACATCCAACAACAAAAATAAGCATAGTAATCATAATCTTGAAACTGGGTTACAGTCTAAGATATAAATATGAACCATTTTGTTTAGGATTTCTTAGGAGAATTCCTTCTAAATAAACTAGCCAAGAAAGCAATTTTATCACAAAATACATGTTGAAAAATAGAGTTGAAAAAAAAAAAAACAACTTTACACCATCTGGCTCAAAAGCATTTGTATCTACAAAACTTTTACTTGAAATTTCGCAGTACTTAACATTGAAACTAGTGGCCTATGATTTCTTCTAATTTTAACCAAGCCTGTGTCAAAGTATTTGGAGCTCATCACTGTCTATAGAAATCTCCCTTTATCTATGGTTTTGCATTCTGCAGTTTCAGTTACCCACAGTTAACCATGATTTGAACATATTAAATGGATGATTCCAGAAATAGACAATTTGTAAGTTATATATTACACGCCATCTGAGTAACATGATGAACTCTTGAGCTGACCACTCCTGCCTGGAACATGAATCTTCCTTTTCCCAGTGTTGCAAGCTGGACATGTGCCAGCCCATTAGGTACTTGGTAGCCCTCTCACTTACCAGGCTGACTGCTGTAGTATCACAGTGCTTATATTCAACTCACCCATATTTTATCTAATAAAGGCCCAGAGTGCAGGAATAGTGATGCAGGAGTGTGGTTGTAATTGTTCTATTTTATTACTGGTTATTGCTAATCTCTTACTGTGCCCAATGAATAAATAAAGCTTTATCCTAGGTATGTATAGATAGGTAAAAATATAGGGACTTGCAGGCTTCTACATGAGGTTCAGGCATCCGTGGGGTGGGGGTGGGGGGTGATGGAACGAATCCCATTTTTCTACTACTCGGTTTCCACTTTTCTCTCTCTCTTCCTCCCTCCCTCCTTAAAGTTTTAAGTTTTCTATTCTATAATTACAGTTTACAGAATCAGCATTTGGTGTTATTGAGACTCTCTAGAGATCGATTTAGTTTCTTTCTGTGTCAATTATTCTTTTTTTTATTATCATTTCTGGCATTCATTTTAGGTACATTTCTCTTGGTCTAGATTTGTGATTGAATGTGGGTATGAATTTACCCAAACTCTCCTCCCGCCTCCTACTTACTTGATTTCCGTTGAGTCTTATTTCTTACCAGGGGCCTTGTCTTTGGGTTATGGAGGGGAAAGGAAGAACAACGTGAGGTCTACGGAGGGAATCCTAGGGTGTGGAGGGTGGGGTGCAGATCCCAGAATTCTCCCTGGGCAGGTGGATGGGATAAATAACCGCAAAATGGAGCATGTTGCGATTACTGTTTCTGTCCTGGACATCCCTGCTAGGTATAGAACCCAGTGTTGTCCCCATGGCTAACTTAGCAAGCTGACAAGTATTAGGTGACTACAAATGTAACTGGATCTAGGATGGATTTGGCTTGTGCAGCAGGAACTTGGGACTCCCAATAAGTTCTATCATTTCAGTTTCTTTCTTCTGTTATTACCCTCCAGTAATTCACCTTCCTGCATTGACCACTCAAGTTGATCTAATTTTCAAAGACTGGACATGCACTACATGTACATATCAGTACAGTAGATTGACCTCTATAGGTTGACTAGTTTGTTGCAGCCCCTTGGGTGGTCAACTTACAGCGTTTCTACTGTATATCCAAATGTTTTTACTGTTCATGAACTCACTTATGTCCTTATTTCCCTTTTCATACAAATCAGACTCTGTAGCCCATCATCGCAATCTAGTATCCATTCCCTTAACTTCTTTTCCCTCCTTTTCTTACATGGAAAAATTCCACTCTGGAACTATCTATGCATTTTTGAAGACCTTCTCTTGAATAGTCGAAAGTCACCAGAGAAATGGACGCAGCTTGTTGACGGGTCTTATTTTATGTTTATGACCATAAACCACAAGGAACGCTTAAAACTATCCAGAAATCTTCCCCTATTTCTTTTCAGTTGATTTTTTTTTTTTGTAGTGGTAAAATATACTTAATGTGATGTTTATGGGTACATGGAAGGGTACTTTTTACCCTTTTACTAGTAAAGTTCAGTGGCATTAAGTACGTTCCCATTGCTGCGTAATCATCACCATCAGATATCTCCAAAGTGTTTCCCTTATTTTATTAAATAACTTTCCATTTCCCCTCCCACTGTCTCCTGGCAACTATTATTCTACTTCTTGTCTTTATGTAACGGACAGGCTAAGTACCCATGTGAGTGGAAGAATTCCAAATTTATTTTTTCAATATATTTCTTCTTGCAACTTAGAGTCCCTTGAGATTCCATATAACTTTTAGGATTGAGATTTCTATTTCTGATGTTTGCATATTGATTTTTTTTATCCTGCAACTTATTGGTCCTAATGGGGGCGTGTGTCTTTTTGTATAATCTTTAGCGTTTTCTACATGTAAAACTATGTTTTCTGCTAACAGAGATAAATGTACTTCTTTCTTTCCAATTTGGATGCCTTTTCATTATTCTTCAAGTCTCATTCCTCAGGCGAGGACTTCCATTCCTAGCTGAATAGAAATGGCTTAAAAAAAAAAAGTAAAAGTGGGACTCCTTACCTTGTTCCTGACCTGAGATGAACAATTTTCATTCTTTTGGCAAGGAGTGAAGTTAGCTGTGGGTTTTTCGTATAAGGCCTCTTTATTATATTTAGGTAGTTTCCTTCTATTTTGAAGGGTTGAATGCTTTTATCATAAAAGGGTGTTAACTTTTTAAAATGTTTTTTCTATATCAGTTGAAGTAATCTATTTTTTTTAGTTTTGTTAATGTGATATGGGTGATGTGTAATTGGTTTATTTTTGTGTATTGAACCAAGAAGTATATTCTTATAATGTATATTTTCATTATATAAGAGATATTTCTACTTTCTTTGTATAAGAAAAGAAATGTGTTTTTATGTAATATGCATGTATGCATATACTCTTGGATTCAGAAAAAAATCCTATTTGGTCATACTGTGTAATTCTTTTATATGCTTTTGAATTTGGTTTCTGGGGTTTTCTTGAGAAATTTTGCATTGATATTCATGATAGATATTATTCTGTAGTTTTCCTTTTATGCAGTGTCTTTGGTGTATCAGGTTAATGCTGGCCTCATAAAATGGGTTAAGTAGGGTTCCTTCCTCTTCAATGTTTTGGATGTTTGATAAATATTGTCATTAATTGTTCTTTAAATGTGTTGTGGCTCCAATAAAGCCATTAACTATAGGACTTTTCTTTGTTAGCGGGTTGTTAATTATTGATTCTATGTCCTTACTGCTCATTTTTTCCTTCTGATTTTTCTATTTCATCATGATTCATTCTTGATAGTTTGTATTTCTTAAGAATTTTTTCATTTAATTTAGGTTATCCAATCCGTGGGGGTACACTTGTTCACAACACTATCTTATAATCATTTTGTTTCTCTAAGATCAGTAATGATATTACCACTTTCATTCCTCAATTTAGTTATTTGTATTGTCCCTCTTCTTAGTCAATTTTTCTAAAGGTTTGTCAATTTTTGTTGATCTTTTTAAAAAACCAATTTTTGATTACATTGATTTTTGCTAACTTTTTTCTATTCTTTATATGTTACCGCTATAATCTTTATTATTTCCTTCCATCTGTTAGCTTTGTGTTTAGTTTGTCCTTAATAAATTTTTCTAATTCCTCAAGGTATAAAGTTAACGATTTAAGAGCTTTTAAAAATGTAAGCAGTTATAGCTATAAATGTCCCTCTTAGCACAACTTTTGCTTCATTCCATCTTTCCATAACTTTTGGATTGTTATGTTTTATTTTCACTTGTCTCAAGATATTTTCTAATTTCTTCTGTGATTTCTTTTTGGCTCTTTGATTGTTTATGAGTGTGCTGTTTGATTTCCACGTATTTCTAAATTAGCATTTTCTTTCTACTGTTGATTTTCTAGTTCCATTCCATTGTGACCAGAAAAGATTCTTTGTACAATATTAGCATTTTTTTAATCTATTAAAATTTGTTTTGTAATCTAACATACTGTGTGTTCTGGAAAACGTAATCCATGCACTTAAGAAATTTGCATGTTTTGCTGCTTCTAGGCAGTTTTGTGTATGTCTATTATGTCTAATTGGTCTATATTGTTCTTATCCTGTTTCCTCATTGACCTTTTGTCTAGTTGTTTCATACCCTATGAAAGTGGGACATTTGAGTCTCCTATTACTATTTTAGAGTTATCTATTTTTGCCTTCAATTCTATCAATGTTTGCTTCATACATGTGGGATCTCTGATGTTTATTGCATGCATGTTCATAATTACTAAGTCTTCTGGCGAATTGACCTTTTTGTCATTTGTTAATGTTCTTCTTTGTCTCTTCTAAGAGTTATTCAACCAAAGTCTATTTTGTCTAATAGTATAGTCACCTCTGCTCTCTACTATTTGCATAGATTATCTGCTTCATCCTTTCACTTTCAACCTATACATACCCTACATCTAAAGTGAGCCTCTAATTGATATTTTGTTGGATCTTATTTTTGTTTTCATCAGATTCTACCAACCTCTATCTTTTGACTGGGGAGTGAATTAATTATATTAATTCAATATAGTTTTCTGATAAGAAAGGACTTAGTATTATAGTTTTTTAATTTATTTTCTGTTTTTCTCTTTATTCCCTTCTTTGTGTTTATTTGATTTTTTGTAATGACATATGTTGATTGCCTTCTAGATTCTCTCTTTGTCTTTGACTTTATACAGCTTATTATGATGTAGCTCAATGTGGGTGTCTGTCAGTTCATACTTGGAGTTCATAGAACTTTCTGGATTTCCATATACTAATATATACCTTTCCTCAAATTTAGGACTTTTCAGGCATTATTTCTTCAAATAAGCTTTCTGCCCTTTTTTTCTTTGTCTTCTGAAAACTCACATAATGCTATGTCAGTCTTCTTAATGGTGTCCAATATGTTTCTTAGGTTCTATTCACATTTTTTCGTTTTTTTTTCTTCTCAGACTCAGTAAATTCAAATGACCTATCTTCAAGTTCACTGATATTTTTCTTCTGCCTATATGAGTCTGCTGTTGACCTTTTCTAGTAAATTTTTAAATTCAGTTATTGGACATTTTAGATCCAGGATTTCTGTTTGGTTTCTTTTATAATTTCTATTTATTTATTGCTATTTATGTTTTGTTTGTCTAACATTTCCCTGATCTCTTTTGGTTGTGTTTTCCCTTAGTCTTTAGTGAATATTTAGGAAAGTTGATTGAGAATCTTTGTTGAAGCAAGTCAGATGCCTGTTTCTTCAGGGTAAATTCTGGATATTTATTTTGTGTCTTTAAATTGGCCAAATTTTATGTTTCTTTGTATGCCTTGTGGTCATGTGTTGAAAACTGGTCATCAAAAAAACACAAACAAACAAAAAAGAAAACAATGCAACCACCTCTACAAGCCTTTGTATACCAGATCCATGAAGTGAAAGACCTTCACCAATTAGCAAGGTTTATTTTAAGCTTTGAGATCAGCTGGAGTTGTAGGCTTAAATTCTTCTCAGGTCTTTTCTGGGCATTTTCCTTTCCTTGGAGGGTGTGTGTGTGTTGGCGGGGGTGCAAAATTTGTTTCTATATGTGTGGCTATGCATAGGTGTATTAATTTTCCAAATTTCACCCCAGCTCCTTCCCAGTGTCTTATATGTTCTACTTTAAGTGTCTGCCTGTAACCTTTTGCTTAGGCATCCCTGAGTTTGCATTCCTCCTGAAGCTTTAACTGGTGTGCCACTGCCTTCTGCAGCTTTTCTCAATCTGAGATGTAAGCTATGACCGTACTCCTTATCTGTGGTCTTTGTCAGGTAACCCAGAGATCAAGCCCTTAGGCAGCCTACAGATAGGATGGAATATTGTGAATGAGGTCTAATATAGTTCTTCCACAAGAGGAAGGAAACCAACCAGGAGCTGGGCTGCTTCCAGGGCCATTGTACTGGAGAAGGTGTGGCAAGAGGAGAAGTAAACATGCCATGAAATTTCTCTCCATTTTACATGTGAGTTTGCTCCTAATTGGATATTTACTTAGTTTCTGTTCCAGAGCTCTTAGAAGCTCTTTCAGTGTTCAATCACATTTTTAATGTTTCCATAGGAAAGGAAGGCTTAGAACTTCCTAGTCTGCCATCTTGCTGGTACTGCTCTCCCTCTAATGGATTTGTTCTCCTATTCTTAGACTATTTCATATACCCTCTTTCTCTGAATTTTTACAACCTGTTTCTATGCTTCACTCATAGTAACAAACACTTCACAGACTAGCACAAGTTTGAGGTTAACATTTTGAGCAGAACTGCTTTAAATGTCAGAGTATCTATCTCACACACACCCAATTTGTCTATATTTTGTCTATATACAATTTGTCTATGTACAACTTATTTGCATGTATATGTACATATATACTCCAACAATAGAATAAAAAGTAATAAACCACAAAAATGCAAAAGCATGGCACATCAATAAGGATTTTATGTATCCTATGTTATGGAGTATGCTGTATGCTGTGGTTTGAATGTTTATGTCACCTCTAAATTCATGTTGAAATCATAACCCCAAGGTGATAGTATTTGACAGTATTAGGAGGTATGGCCTCTGGGAGATGACTAGGTCATGAGATGTAGGCTTCTTAAGTGAAATGTGTACCCTTATAAAAGAGATTCCACAAAGACTTTCACATCTTCTGTGACGGATTTCTGCTCAGCATGCCTAACTTTATAATTTGGTATTTGTGATACATTATATTATTGTTCAAAAATGTTCACACCCTCACTTCAACAGAAGACATCCTTTCATGAATCCAAAAGCAGGCCCTCACCAGATATCAACCCTTCTGGTACATTGACCTTGGACTTCCCAACATCCAAAAGTGTGAGAAATAAATTTGTTTTTTATGACCTACCCACGCCTCTTATTAAAGCATCTTGACTAGACAGAGACACTGTGACATTGTAAAGTAAACTTGCTGCCCCACTCCATCAAATGAGGGGAATAACATTTGTTTGTGCTCTTTGGATATGGAGATAAAACATACTTCATGATCCACGAATGGATCAACAAACTGTGGTATATGTACACCATGGAATACTACGCAGCCAACAATTGGACTTTTTTTAGTTGAGATTAGACCAACCAAAGCCACTGTGGACGTTTGTGCACAAGTCTTGTGAATATCTAGGAGTGGGAAGGCTAGACCATGGGGTAGGTGTATGTTTAACTTCAAAAAAATTCCCAATTGTTTTCCAAAGTGGTTGTACATCCCCACCAGCATAGTATGAGGGCTCCTCCTGTTCTACCACATCCTTATCAATATTTGCTCTGCTAATTTTTTTCCCCCATTTTAGCCATTCTAACAGGTATGGCAAGGTAATTGGGAAAATTGAAGAGGTATCTCATGGTGGGTTTAATTTGCATTTCTTCAGTGACTAATAAAGTTGAATATCTTTTCATGCCACCCACAAAATCTTCTTTGGTAAAGTGTCTGTTCAAATGTGTTGTGCATTTTTTTTTAATTGAATTGTTTGTTTTCTACTTGAGTTTTGAGAGTTCTTTATATATTCTGGATATAAGTCCTGCATCAAATGTTTGATTTGTAAGTATTTTCTCCTAGTCTGTGGCCTGTCTTTTTATTCCCCTATCAGTATCTTTAAAGGGCAGACATATCTATTTAAGTTTGTGTGAAGTCCAGTTTATCCAATTTCTTGTATGGTTTTGTGACTTAGAAATCTCTGCCTACCCCAAGGTCACAAAGGTCTCTTTATGGTTTCAGTTCTGTATATATGTCTCAAATAGCATATCTCAAATTATTTTTTATGATGGATTTGGTTATCTACTGGTTATAGGAATACTTGTTTAAAATTTTTAATTTCCCAATTAAATTATCTTGGCATTTTTATCAAAAACCAATCGAACACTTCTACATTGCTGGTAGGAATGCAAACTAATACTTCCTTTTGGAAAGATGTTTGGAGAACACTTAGAGATCTTAAAATAGACCTGCCATTCGATCCTACATTTCCTCTACTAGGTATCTAGAAGAAAACTTTTTAATAAATATTATTTTGACAGTCCATTCCTCAAGGAGTTTAGATTACTGACAACTTTTCTTTCAATATTATAATGTCTCCCAACTTACAATTCTCTGCCATACCTTCAGAATGCTCCATCTTATCT
>CAUYQV010025588.1:0-16399 GCA_963574575.1 Galagoides demidoff | reverse complement strand
TTTTCACACACAATCCGAGACACTTCCATCAAACTGGTTAACATAGCCTTCATGTAACTTTCTTAGTTACTGTGTTAAAACGTTCATATTCTACTCATAGAAAGATTCACTTGTACCCTTGTAAGATGAACCACAGAAGTGAACCCTCGAATCCCTCTCCCTCCGCCCACTCCCCCCTCCCTCCCCCTCTCGGTATCCTTAGGTTGTTATGCTTGTAACATTTTTATCACTCAATCTCTTGGAGGGGGCAGGGCAGAATGACCTAGTGTTAGTTGAGTTTGAAAAGCAAGCTGTGAGAAGATAGTCATGAAATTCTATTTTTGGTGTAGAAATAGGAACATTATTAGAAACCCCACGTTGGGTTGGTTGTAGTTTTTTCCCCCTAAAACTCAATGGGAGGATTTCCAAGAAGTTGTGTGATAGGTCTTTTGTGCAGGATAAAATATACTTGATGGAAAAGCTAATTAACAAATGGTTTATAATTAGGGCATTTTATCCTGTTGAGAGAGGTTTTGACAAAGGACTTTTTTTTTCATTGTAAGACCACATTATTCCATTCCCAAATTCAACGTGGTCATTTAACTTATCGGCTGTCACTGGTTTAGCATGGAAAAAAAGAATTATCAAGTGAAATGATTTTTCATTATTAAAATTTCAGCCCTATTTCAGGCTGATTTTCAGAGTCTGCTGTAGATTTAACCACCAAAACTTAGCAACTTCTGTGAAATTGGATTTATATAGCTGTTGCTAGTTGCTTTTGGTAACTTCTGGTTCTTAGACCCCATCTAGATGGGCCTAGTCTTCCTAGGTCAAGGCACGGCAGATTTTGCAGGTTTCTTGAATACTTTGAACCTTTATTTACCCGGAGAATGATGTCTGCAGTTTCTTAGCCTGGGCTTCCTGATTTCTGAGATTTCCTCCCAAGCAGTGGAATCAAAGGATATATAGGGTGAGATAATAAGACCAAACATTGACATGATTTATTCACTCTGCTCATTCCAGCAGAGGTCAGCTAGAGAAGTAACTGGCCAGCTCCCCTGAGAACACGTGCTTGACCTAATGTCTGATCTCCTTCCTAGGACGTGTTCTTTTTGTGGCACAACCCCTGAAGTGATTGATACAAGAGCACATATAGACCTCACTTGCCATTACAGGCGGGATAGTTTAATCTCATTGGCAGGTGGCTTTTCTCATTCTCATGCCACTGTTATGAATTGGCAGAGAAACTAAGTATTATATTAAAATAGATGGAACTCTGGAGATCATGGACACAGCTTGATCAAGTTCCATCTGTGTTATTGACTCTTGTAGTTAAAAGACTAAGACCATTCCACAGTGAGACCTGGGTTTTCTCTGTATTTTCATTCCACTCTGTGATGTCTCTCATCTCAAGGTCTGGCCTACTGTTATAGTTTCTCAAGTGCTGACTGAACACCTTTGTATATTTCCTTCCTCCCATATAATCAGTTTCCCTGTGAACAGTTTTTTTTTCTTTTTGAGACAGAGTCTCATTCTGTGCTCTGGGTAGAGTCCCCGGTGTCACAGTTTACAGCAACCTCAAACTCTTGGGCTTGAGAAACCTTCTTTCCTCAGCCTCCTGAGTAGCTGGGACTGTAGGCACCCTCTAAAACACTCAGGTAGTTTTTCTATTCTTTTAATAGAGATGGGGGTCTCACTCTGGCTCAAGGTGGTCTCAAATTCCTGAGCTCAGGCATTCCACCTGCTTTGGCCTCCCAGAGTGCTAGGATTACAGGTGTGAGCCACTGTGCCTGGCCTGAATAGTTCTTTTGACCTAACAGGTATTACTTAGCTAGTTTATAATTTTTACTTTTCCCATATATTTATAGTATAGTCAGACCAGAAAGTGAACTATTATTTGCTTATCTTTACAAGAAGGTTTCTACAATATATGCATCACAGTTTTTTGTATTCTTTGTCTCCTAATATTCTGAAGGGTCTGCTTCATAATTTTCATAAATTTCTCTTCCTATCTGTAATTTCTCTTTATATTCTAGAAATGTAATGAGTGTTGATTTTAAAGGATGATACATTCCTGCTCTCTTGTGTGTTGTATTCAGTTGATAATTATTTGGGGGTTATCACCTGTCAGCAAGGCATTGGGGAGTGTACTATTGGGGTTAAAAATGAGGGCTTGTTCTTCTTGTGAATGGAAAGAGTAGACTGGCTATGTATATGATTGCCATGTAAAGTAGAAAATAATACAGACCCAAAGTACAGTGTGGATAGAGCACTGTCGGCATGTAGAATAAGAAAAGGAATCACAGGAGGCCTCAGGGAAGAGGTGGCATTTGAAATAGCCATGGCAAGTCTAGACTTGGAACTTCATGAGGCCAGGGTCTATGGATTCTTTTGGAAATTACTGTATGAGAAATGCTGAGATGGTCCTTTGCTCACATTGGTGCGCCATAACTATTTATTCTGAGAATGATGGGTTGGGTTTTGGTTGGGAGAAATAGAATGGAAGATGAAAACAGAAATCATCTGTAAGAATTGTGTCTCTCTGCAACTGTATAATAAGAAGATACTCATCTTTTAATTCCCTCTTTCCCTGCACACAAAATTATTCTAGTCACAGGCAGGGAGCCTTTGTTGAAAATGAGAGTTGGAGGCAGTAATATGGGACTTGCTCTGGCCCCTTAGCCAATCATGTCTCTTTAGCATTGATGGCTGGGTCATACGCTTCTTGCAAGGACACTCTTAGAAAAGAAAGAGGTGACAGGAGGGCAATGATATGCTTCTTTGAAATGGAATTTGATTACCCTTGCCTCCGTTCAGGTGATGAGAAGAGCTCAACTAGAGAGGTTATAAAATCTCATCACTTTCGAAGGCAGTCGAAGGGCTTGGATGCATTAGCAAAGGCAACGTTGCTGTCATGGTGAAAGGATATTATCCTGCACCTGCCTGACCTAATCCCTGGTTTCACAGACACAAATGACAGAGAATGTGAATAGTCAAATAAACAAGGGAGGAACAGCAGGGAGGTAATCTTCAGTAAGGTCCACTGCCCATTTTATTGGCATGTTCATTTTAGAAGACTTTAAAAATCGCTTTGCATTGTGCCAGGTTAAAGAGAAACTAAGAACACCCACAATGTGATGAGAATCCTTGATTCTGCAGAATTAGGCAGAGGCCAGACTACTGAATTTTGTAACTGAGGTTTTTTGTATATGTATGGGGCATAATAATAATAAATTATTATAATTATTATAAATATCATAGTAATTATAGATAATTTCAGCTCATAGTATTTTTAAAATTGATCAAACATTTTCTAATGCTTATATTCTATTTATAATATATAAAAAATTTGAATATACTTTAATTTTAATATCTATATTAAATCCTTATGGATTACTATATTTTATATAGATGCTATTTCCCTGTGGCACATTTTGCTACCTTTTTAATTGTATATATCCTACATCCTGATATGTCTCATTTCTCCTTGCTTTGCTTGCCTTGACAAGCAGGTTCTAGTTGGGTTCAGCCTAATGCTTAGCCTATCATCATTCTTCCAAAACTATGGGATTAAATTAAAGCAAAGGACATCATTTCTTTTGTTGCCATGACATTTATTTACAATTGAGGCAGGAAAGTAATGGGAGATAATATTTTATACCCAACAACTATTATCCATCTTCTTTCTTGATAGCAAAACTTAATTTTATTTCAATCAGCAGTATATACGTATATTCAGACCCAGAAGGTGAATCATGATTAGTGTGTCAAGACACTCCTACTCTTTCTGATAGACTCTTATTAACTTCATAGCATCCTTTGTAGCTAGGGGTGGACATGTAACCCGCTGACTACTGAGGCACAGAAGGAAATTGGCTGGCAGGGGCTTCTGGGAATGCTGGTGCTTCCTTCTGTCCCTTCCTTCTGCTTTGAATGTGGACATGATGCCTGGAGCTGCAGGGACCATTTTACTATGATGACACAAGTATGAAGGTAAGCATGAAGGAAGATTGATTGGGTCTCAGATGGCCTTGTGAAGTGGCACAACTCATGGTTGCAATCGTCTGCTCTGGCCTTCTGAGTTTATGAAGAAAAATAAAGCCAATGGGTTTTGTTGCTATTGAATTGAATCAAAATGGAAATGGTGCAGTGAGGGGAGAATGTCTACAGCAGATTTTCTCTTCATCTAAGGGACATCTGTGGCAGGAGAACATCTGAAAGCCACCAATCCCTCTCACAGGTAGTTCCAGGCAACTCTTTGCTGCCAACAAAAGGCTTCAGGCTCTGTTGCAACCACTTTTATGTGCTGTTCATGCGAGATGAAAGAGCTTCTGTCGTACCTATTATTTTACCACCAAGATGTTACATACGGTGTTATTGTAGTTGGCATTTGCTTTATAGTTAGTATTTTACTGTGCACACTTCTGTTTCCGTGTGGTCTAGCATTTTGTCATTGTAAGTAGCAGCAGCTGTCCCCCAGTGTCCTCAGTTCTCTGTTCATTTGCAGAGCCAATTACCAATGCTGTTTTTTCAGAATGGAAAACCAATAAAAGTGTCAGGTCTGGACCAGCAGTTCCCAAACCCTCTTTTTCTTAAGAATCATCTGGATACTATGGGGGGATTTAAAACAAACAAAATAAAAATACAAAACAAAACAACCAAGACCAAACAAACAACCAAACCAAACCAAAACAAAACCCAAAGGCCTCACCAGACAACACAATCAAACTATGGGGATACTGATTTAGACTGTCTAGGGTGGAGCCCATATTTCTTAAAGTTTTCCAGAGGGTTTGAAGGATTGCTGAGGTTGGGAAGCTCTGGGGATAATCCCTGATCCAATTCTTTCTATCAAAATAAATGAAGAGAAAAATGTAATCAGAGTCAGTCTTTATAACCATTGTATTAGGAACAAAGGTCAAAGAAATCTGCATACTAAAGTCGACATCTTAGTTTTTGCTGTTAATGAGTTTTGAGCTTTCTTGACTTTTTCCTACCAAGTGATCTGTAGCTCTTCAATGTAGATACAAACTTTTGTTTAAATGTTTTCCTGATTATTTCTACTGGATCTCTGCTTTTTACAGAACTGTGTTCACTCTAGAGAGATAGTCTGGGGTCATCTGTTGCATTCATAATAAACCAACATTTTCTATTCTCTTTGCTTTTCCAAAACTGAGGTGACTTTGAATCTATATATCTGTTAGTTCATAACTCTTGCCCCTTGGGAAAGATCTAAGTTTACAGTGGGTACCCCAGGAACCAAATTATATCTCACACTCTGTAGTTCAGGCCATTTAGCTGTAAATAAAGTTCTTATTCATTTTACAGCTGTCCCATTCATGGTAGTTAAGCAGCCTTGGAGTCTTTAGAGACTCTTCTTAAGGGGACCCAAATGAATATAATAAACACAGCTGAGAAAAGCAAACCATTTTAAAAGCATGTGTATATTTATGGATTGTCCTAACAGCCAAAGCTTTAAAAGAAAGGGAATGTGATTCTACTGAAAGTAATGAGTTTCCTATCAGTGGAGCAAGTGTTCAAATATGGAGCAAATGATCATGTGGAAATTTTTATGTAGAGATTTCAATATCATGTAAATGATTGGGTGACTTTTAAATCCTTTGTAAAACACACCTTATATTCAGTTTCCACTCACTGCTTACAGAAACCTGGTATATTTAGGTACATGTTAGGGTTGGGCAAGACTTCAGTGCTATGTAGAAGGACTTCGTTGAGTTTTGCAGTTAGAGGTAGGTATACAGCTGAGAAAGATCTTAGAGTTTCTGTAGTCAGACTGGGCTTTGGGTTTTACTTCTGTGCCAGCCCTGACTACCTGTTAGGGGTTGTCTAAACTGTTTTGTCAAGAAGGAGGCTGATAACATACCTAAGTTTTAGGATCTTGCTTTTTTGGGAAAGAGTGTTGTGATTGGTGAGTGATGTCTGCCCTGGGCGTATGTCATGGGGTTGTGGTATGTGTGGTTCATATCTGTGGTCATATTTGTGACCCCTAAATTCTTATGTTGAAAACCTAATCACCAATGTGATAATATTAGGCGGTGAGGACTTATGGAAATGATTAGCTTATGAAGGCAGAACCCTCATGAATGAGATTCATGTACCCTCATATACAAGGCCTCAGAGAGCTGCTAGGCCCCTTCTACCTTGCAAGGACATAGCAAGAAGGCGCCATCTAATACCATTGCATTGGTGATTAGGTTTTTACCATATGAATTTGGGGGTCACAAATATTCAGACCATAGCAGGGTAGTAGATGAGTGCCATACTCATCTACTCATGTCACAACCCCACAACATATGCCCAGGGCAGACATCTCTCACCAAATCACAGCATTCTATCTCTACAAAGCAAGTCCCTATCAGACACTAAATCTAATGGCATTTTGGGCTTAGACTTTCTAGCCCCTAGAGCTGTGAGAAGTAAATTTTGATTGCTTGTAAGCTATGGTATTTTGTTATAGCATCTCAAACAGAATAAGATACTTCCTTACTGTTGAAATCTGTTTGTTTTCTAGTTTTGGGAATTGAAATTGGAGAGGTCAGGAGACTTGTTCATAGAAACAAGAGCCCAGAAATAAACCTTTACACACATGGTCATATAATTTTTGATAAAGATGCTAAGATCATTAGGGAAAGGAGCAGCTTTTCAACAACTATTGTTGGGGAAGCTAGATTTCTTTGTTTGTTTGTTTATTTATTTATTTACTTTTGAGACAGAGCCTCACTCTGTCACCTTGAGTAGAGTGCTGTGGCATCATCATAGCTCACTGAAACTTCAAACACCTGGTCTCCAACTCCTGAACTCAAGTGATCCTCCTGCCTTGGCCTCCCAGAGTGCTAGGATCACAGGTGTGAGCCATTGCACCTGACTGAAAGCTGGATGTTAACATGTAAAAACAATGAGGTTGGAATCTAATCTTATACCACAATCAATGAAGTTGGAATCTTATCCTATACCACAATATTACCCTAAAATGGATCAAAGATCTAAACACAGAGCTACTAAAGAGCACACTAAAGTGTTATAAAACACTTAGAAGAAAACATAGGGGGAAAAGCTTTATGACATTAGATTTGGCAATAATTTCTTAACATACCAAAAGCACAGGGAACCAAAGAAAAAATATTTAAATTGGATTATCAAAATTTAAAATTGTGCATCAAAGGACATCATTGCCAAAGTGAAAAGGCAACCCACAGGATAGGAGAAAATATTTGAAAATTGCACATTTGTTAAAGGGTTAATGTGCATAATATATAAAAAACTCCTACAGCCCAATAAGAAAAAGCTACACATCCTGATTAAAAAAATGGGCAAAGGAGTTCAATAGACATTTCTCCAAAGAAGAGATACAAAAGTCCAACAAGCACAGGAAAAGGTGCTGAATATTACTAATTAGGGAAATGCAAATCAGAATCACAATGAGATCCCATTAGGATAGCTTTTATAAAAACAAAAACAAAATAGCAAGTGTTGGTAAGTATATGGAGAAATCGGAACTTTGTGCATTGATGGAGAGAATATAAAATAATTCAGCTGCTATGAAAAAGAGTATAGAAGTTCCTTAAGAAACAAAAAATGAAATTATCATATCATCTAGCAATTCTGAATATATGCCTAAAAGAATTATAGGACCAGGCACTGAGGTTTATGTCTATAATCTTAGCACTCTGGGAGGCTGAAGTGGGAAGACTGTTTCAGACCAGGAGCTTGAGACCAGCCTCAGCAAGAGTAAGACCCATCTCTACATAAAATAAAAAATTTAGCTGGGCATGGTGGTATGCAACTATAAGTCCCAGCTATTTGGGAAGCTGAGATGGGAGGATCTCTTGAGCCCAGGAGTTGGGGGTTGCCAACAGTGAACTATGGTGATGCCACTGCACTCTAGCCTGGGCAACAGAGTGAGACCCTTTATGAAAAAAAAAAAAGAATTGAAAGCAAGCAGATATTTGTGCATCCATATTTACAGCAGCAGAAGCCAAAAGGTGGGAGCAATTCAGATGTTCATCAACGGATAAATGGATAAACAAAATGTGCTGTGCAAGTATCTGTACAATGGAATATTATTTAGCCTTTAAAAAATGAAAATTCTGACATATGCTACAACATGGATTAACCATGGAGATGTTGTGCCAAGTGTAATAAGGCCAGTCATAAAAAGACACAGTGTAATTCCATTTAATTGAGATACCTAGAATAGTCAAATTCATAGAAGGTACAGTGATTGCCAGGGGTGGAGGAAGAAAGGAATGGAGAGGTATTGTTCAGTGGGTATAGAGCTTCAGTTTGGGAAGATGAAAATGTTCCAGAGATGGATGGTGGTGATAGTTGCATGATAATGTAAATATACTTGATGCTATCGAACTGTACACTTAAAATGGTCAAAATGGCAAATTTAATGTCATATATACTTTATCATGATAGAAAAAGAAGGAACATAATGGTGGATGAGATTAAATTTTTAGTTCTCAGATGTGATTTGATGCTTTCCCCACCCTCACACATGCACTCATTCATTCAGCACATTTTATGTGTATCCCCTATGTGCCAGGCACTCTTCTAGATGCTAGGAATATGGAGATGAATGAAACAAAATTGCCTTCTTAGAGCTCAGATGCTAGTGGGGCAGACAGAGAATAAAAGACAATAACAACAAGTTATAATATATGAGATGTGAGGTGGTGATTAGAGAAATGACAAGAATAGAAAGGATTAGGAGGAGAGGTGCTGGATTGTAGAGGGATTTGTTGTCCATTCTAAGGACCTGGGTTTTATTCCATGTGAAATTCTGTAGGAGGGTTTTTTGAGAAGAGTGTTGGAATATTGTAAGAGGACTCCTCTGGCTGCTGTGTTGAGAACAAACCAAGGGAGGCTAATGGTGTGGAGGCAAATGCTCTACTCCAGGAAAGGGAGATTGGTGACTTGGACCGGGACAGTAGCAGTGGAGGTGATTGGAAGTGGTCAGATTCTGGATGTATTTGTTGAAAAAAACTGATAGATTTACTGATGGATAACATGCAGGATGGGAACAATAAAGAAGGATTGAGAATGATTTTTAGGTGCGGGGCCTGGGCAACTGGTAGGATGGAGGTATTATTTACTGATGGGAATTTTCAGGGGAGAGGTTGGGAGCACCTCTTCCAACTCTTGGGAGAGGGACTTGGTTTGGGACACCTGAGGGGTGGGACACCTATTAGACCTCCAAGTGTGGATGATGGTTGGCTGACTCTGAATTTGAAATTCAGTAGACAATCAGGCTAAACATGTAAATTTGTACTGATTAGCAGAAAGACTATGTCAGATCACCAAGAAGGTTAGTTTAATATAGCATTTATGGTGTGAACAGAGAAAATGGCCAAAGACTGAGGCCTGGGATGTTCTGTCATTAAAGAGTGGGATGAAACAAGAGAGTGTGGGACCTTTGAGGTCAACTGAAGAAAACTGTTCCACAGGGAGGGCGTGGTCAATTGTTTCAAATGCTCCAGACAGGTAATGTGAAAACTGAAAATTGACCATTGGACTTATCAAGGTCACTAATGATATCGATATTGCTAAGAGCTATTTTTGGGGAAATGATGGGGGAAAAGTTTGATTCTAATTGGAGGCCATAAGACTAGACAACTTTTCAAAAAAGTTTTGCTATGAAGAAGAATGGAGAGAAATAGGGCACGTGGAGAAGAAATAGGGATCAAGAGAGGGTGTTTCTGAAATAAGAGATTTGATGATGTATTTATCTGCTGATGGGTCTGACTTGGTAGAAGAGGCACTGCTGGAGTGGTGTCCTCAAGCAGGAGAGGGGACGGGATCCAGTAAACAAGGGGAGGGGCTGCCACCGATCAGGCGCAAGTTACAGGAGGGATGGCAGAGAATGTGGGCACAGATGCAAGTCTGTGAGTTGATGAATTACTACAGGTGAAGGAAATTATCTTTGCAGCTTCCATTTTCTGGCTGAAAAGGAGAGGATGGCCATAAGCTGAAAGTGAGTATGGTTGAAGGAGGGGCTGGAGCTTTTGAAGAAGGCGTGTTGTGCTTGCCAACCAGGTGGGAAGGCAAATGGGTTAGGTTGGGGAAGGGAAGCTATCATTCTCTAAGAGGTTGAGGGTACAGGGGTTCTTTGTTCTTGAGCACTCTGAATCCTAGGATACACAGTGAAGTGATTTTGAGAGTTTGAGAGGGATTGTGAGAGTTTTATGTGGGGCTGTACAGAGCTGCAGGGAGATCAGAGACTCACATAGCCATCTGAGAAGAGATAGATGCCTTTGTTGTTTTGTCCCCCCCCCCCCCCGCCTTTTCTTGTTTTTTTCTTTTCCTTCCTTTTTCTTTTTTCTTACTTCTTTTATCCCATTCTCTTTTCCTTCTCCTTCCTTCTTTTTCCCTCCCGCTTTTCCTCCCTTCTTTTCTTCCTCAAGGGTATATTTGAAACACTAAGAAGTTATTGTTGAATCTGTTCTCTGCAATTGGCGAACACATTTTCTTAAAAAGTAAATTGCAAACCAGACTTGGATTGAAAATACAAGATTTGTGGGATAAGAAACTTGTATATAGGGTGGGGAGGGAAGGGGGTGTTCCCTTTTTGTTTGTGCAGGTTCCACAGGGCCAACTGCAGGACTTAAGTCTGCACAGACTTTGTTATACGCAGGGGTCCTGGAACCAACCCACTATGCCTGCCCAGGGATAGCTGCAGGCTGTAAGCAAATGCTTTCCTTCATCAGGATGGGGGAAAGGCATTAGACAAATCACATAATACTTAAAAGATATTAAACAAAGTTTACTATTTTAAAGATATTGACAAAGAGGTGTAAAAAGAAATCTCCCATTTTTTTACCTTTAAAATAATAAAAAGCCTCTTGAGCAACCTTAGAATAATGACTCGTTTTAAGTGTGAGAACCATCAGGTTTTCCTTTGCATTGTTAAATCAAATGTTGCAAAACTTTGACTGCTTGAAAAGTGCTTTCTTATTTATCATTTGCGCTTAGACTTTTTGGATTTCCCAGCCTTGGGGACTGATGGTTGAGAAACAAAGAAAATGACATGCGCGGAAGTGTTTTTATTTTCTTCTGAGGTTGTCCCCGTTTCTTGGCAGTTTCAGGGGGATTGTAGGTGTAAATTGGCCTAGTTTGATAGTCAGTTATCATTTAAAATAATTTTGAATTGTTTAACAGGCAGATCATAAGTAATTTTCACATACTAAAATAGGACAAAATAATTAGCTTCTGTTTCCCATGTGTTTGATATTTCAAGAACAAATTTACTGGTAGCAATTTGAACTTTAGCTCCATTTGTGAAGTTTACATTTTTAGTCACCTCTTGCTTTATATCAATGGTGATATGCCAATAGTTTAATTTCCTTATAAAAACATATTTGTGGCTTTTAATTGCAGGTAGTTAGATGTCTGTATTCAGAATTTGACGACTCACTCTCCCTAACTATGTATTCAGGCTCTAAACGTTTATCTTTTTATTCATACCCTGCCCATTTCCTGGAAGGTGTTTAACCATGAAAAGTGGGTACAAATGGAGCTAAGAGAGCACAGGGCCGAAAGGGAGAGCCAAAGATGATAGTGGGAGGAGGAGAATGTCTCAGTGAGGAGCCTCCCAGCGGCATTTTGTTTCTGTTTCTCTCTAGGGTCAGCCCAAGGAGTGGGAAAGGACGCAAATCCCTGTATGAGTTGCAGAAAAGAAGGGAGATTGTCCTGAAACCCACAGTTAAAGTATGCTGTAGAATCAGACAGACATGGATTCCAGTGCTAGCTCTTTCTTTCTTTCTTTCTTTCTTTTTTTGGAGACAGGAGCCTCAAGCTGTCCCCCTGGGTAGAGTGCTGTGGCATCACAGCTCACAGCAACCTCCAACTCCTGGGCTCAAGTGAGTCTCCTGCCTCAGCCTCCTGAGTAGCTAGGACCACAGACGCCTGCCACAATCCCCGGCTATTTTTGGTTGCAGCCGTCATTGTTGTTTGGTGGGCCCGAGCTGGATTTGAACCCGCCACCTTGGGTGTACGTGGCTGGCGCCTTAGCTACTTGAGCCACAGGCGATAAGCCTGTAGCTCTTTCTTGATTAGCAGTGGAACCTGGGGTTGGCTGCCTAACCAGACCTTCAGTTTTCTAATCTGTAGAGAGAGGGCAATAATAATCTCCCTCTAGGGCCAGTGTGAAGAATAAATGAGATAATGTCTATGAAACAGTATAGGGGTTCTTAACTGGGGGCTGTTTTGCCTCCTGGGGAACATTTGACAATGTCTAGAAACTTTTTTTTTTTTTTAAACCATCTTTCCCAGTAAAGTCCGTATAGAGAGTTTTGATTGCTGTGCTTTTCCAGCACAGGGGGCTGTTACTAGCATTTAGTAGGTGGGGACAGGGTGCCGCTCACTACTCTGCATTGCATAGGACAGCTTCCACAGCTGTACTGAGCCCTGATGCCACTAGTTCTGCTGTGGGAGACTCTGGCCCAGAGCAAAGGCTCCAGAAATATTGGTTCTTGTTATCATTGCCATTGCCTTCGTCATCACTGCAGTCATCAACTGCCGACACAAACATTTTCAGTGAGTTGCCAATTCTGTTTTTCCCCTTGAACATGTTTCTCCCTCCCTTTCCTTCCTTACCTTGTAGGTGAATTTGTCTCTGTACCTTAAGGCTAGATTTCTGTTCCAGCCCTTCAGATACTGTCCTTTGGTCTCCTGTCCTTCCTTTCCCCCCTCTTGTGAGTAAGTACAGTAGGTAGAGTGTGTGCTGCAGCGTCAGACTGCTTGGGGTGGGGGATCCAAGTTCCATCACTCAGCTGAAGGGTGACTTTAGGCAAATTAATTAGCTTTCTGTGCCTCAGTTTTCTCATCTGTAAAATGGGGATTACAGTTTTCCCTTCTCATACGGTTGTTGTGAGCATTAAATGGAATGACATAGCCCTTGGGTCCGTGCCTGGCACAAAGATGGCGCTCTATATATTTCATTTTCTCAGTCAGTAGAACTTCATTAGGTGGTTTTGCCTTTTCTTCTGTATGTGCTTGGGTTTTGGCTTAAATTCATGAGGGATGAACTATTTTGATAACTAGTAACACAAAGAAGTTCTCTCCTGGTGGTCAGGTAGACGTGCACTAACACTGTGCTGTCTAATACTATGGCCACAAGCCACACTTGGCTACTGAGCATTGATTGGAACTGCAAGCTGTCTGAACTGAAGGCTGTATGATATACCCATGGGATTTAAATGACTTAGTATAAAAAAAAAGAATGTATCTCAGTGATTTTTAATATTGATTCCATGTTAAAAGATATTACTTTTGATAAAATATATTATTGAAATTAATTTTACCTATTTTTATATTTTTAAAATGTGGCTACTACAAGCTACTAGAAAATGTACGTGGCTTGCATGGCAGTGTATCGGGCTGTGCAAGGCTAACTTAAGAGATGAGGCTGCTCTAATGGGGGCCCTTCTGCCTGAATCACAGTGCCTCTGTTGCAGCAAAGGTGTCCCTTAACTGTTTCTGGCACACTGTGGTATAGTTATGACAGGGCAGGGATGGGAGCCTGTCTCTGGGCCCAACTCATCTGGCTTACTTGATGACATACTATACTGGGGACATATGGATGACTTTGAACTCTCTTTGGAACTTAGAATTATATGAAAGAAATGTTTCTCATGTATATAAATTTAGAGAACAATCTTAAGAACCAGTTTCAGAGGGCTGCCTTTGTTTCCAAAACAGATGTTGGGCTTCTGGAAGGGTAATCTACTCCTTCCCAGAAGACTGAGCTTGCTGCTTTTGTGATTTATCTAAAAATTCACAATGAAAGTGTGAAATACACACATACACACATGCAAAAAAATCTCCTTCCACTGAATTGATTGCATCTTGGGGCAAGATTGTTTTGTTGGTGGGGTGCCTCAGTGAATTTTAAAGTCTGAGTAAAGCTAATGCTACTGCACACCACAATCCAAAGACTCTATTGTGGTTATTTTTAATACAATATGTTTTCTCATTTGATACCTTTTTTGAGGGCCTAAGGTGTGAAGTGATTAATTCTATTTAAAGATAAATATCAACTGTGACTGTATGTGTAATATTGATCTGCAGGTGCTGATCTCTTAATTTATGTTTGAAAGTTTCTACATGGTACTTAAGAATTCAGTTGTCAGGTTGACTAATTGAGATGACAGTCTATCATAAAAGAGTCTTTGAATTTGAAAATTTATGGCAGCAGTTCTAAGATTATAAGATTATAAACGTAAACTGCATGGGGCCTAAAAGATGGGTCTTTGGTGATCTCTGGCATTTTTCTGTTTGCATTATAAACACTGTGTAGATAAGTCTATATGCAAACATATTAAAGAAAATTAAAGAAAGGTCATACTTTTCCATCTACTGGTCATCAGTGTTTGTTTTGATACATTCCTTTCTGGTATTTTTTTCTATGCATTTTTTTTGTCACACAATTGGGATATTTTATCATTTGGCAAAAATATATTGAATTCTCACTGTGTGTCAGGCACTGTACTAGACACTAAGGATATAATAATCGTTGTGATTGGCATTAACCTGCCACTCTATAGGGAGAACTGGACACTAAACAGTTCATCTGCAGTTCAGCATATTAAGGGATTTGATTGGGGAAGCCCAGAGTGCTGTGGGGCACTGAATATCATTATAATCACACATGCTGCTTCTTCTTCTTTTTTTTTTTTTTTCCACACATGCTTCTTATCCTTGAAAAAGTAAATCTGAGAAACCAGTTGATCTGTTGGGTCCTAAATGATATTTTAGAAACTTCCTTTCTTTTACTATGACTTCTTTGTTACTGCACTTTTCTACATTCTGGTACTGTGTGTATCTTCCTACTCTGCTCACTCTCATCCCATTGCTGAAAGAGAGACTTTCTTCTTTCACTTCATTCTCCCTTTTCCAAGGAGCCAGTAAGATTCTCTATCTTATAATTGGAACCAGCTCAACTTCATCCATTGGTAGGGATGGTATCCATTGGTAGGGATGGTTTCCATTTGCAATATCAGTATCACTGTTACCAATATTATTAGAGCTTCTAGGCTTTGTTGTAGTAAATGTCCTATAATCTCTTTGTCTTATGAAAAACAAGAACAGTTTGAAAGATTTAGGTGGGTTTTTACTGAGAAATATGATTTGGTATTTGTATTAGTTTATCTATTGCTGTATAATAAATTTTTTCAAAACTTACCAGCTTTAAATAATAATTATTTATTGTCTCATGGTTTGTATGAGTCAGGAATCTGGTGAATAGCTTAGCTGGGTCCTTTGACTCAGGGTCTCTTACAAGTTGTAATGAATGTGCCCAGTAGGGCTGCAGTCTCATCTGATGGCATGACTGGGAAGCATATGCTTCCAAATATGTCCTTGAGGTTGTTGGCAGGATTCAGTTCTTCATGGGCTATTGTGCTGAGGGCCTAGAGCAGGCATCCTCAAACTATGGCCTGTGGGCCACATGCAGCCTGCCTAGGACATTTATCTGGCCCACCAAGTGTTTTTGCCACTGCTGCCTGTTCTGCTTAGCAGCCAACTTGTCCTGGGACCCACAGTCCAGCCCTCCAATGGTCTGAGGGACAGTGAACTGGGCCCCTGTTTAAAAAGTTTGAGGAATCCTGGCCTAGAGATCTTTCTCAGTTCCTTGCCACTTGGTCTTCTCCATCAGGCAATTTACAACATGGCAGTTGACTTCTCTCAGAGTGAATGAATAAGTCAGACCAAGAAGGAGGAAGAGTATAGCAAGCAAGGCAGATGTTATAGTTTTTTTTAAAAAAATTTCAGATTATTATATGGGTACAAATGATAAGGTTATAATGTTTGCATGTGTTAGATAAGGTCCCTGTTATAGTTGTGTCCCACACCCAGGAGGTGTGCCATATACCCTTACATTGTGCCCATTAGGTGGTAGCGCACCAATCTTCTCCATTCCTCTTTCCCACAACTTGAATTAAATTGAGTTTTTCCTTTTGTGTGGGTGTGTATTAGTTCATCTACTGGAAAAGTCATAATTTTTGATAGCCTCCTATATTCTATTCAATAGAAGCAAATCAGTAGATACAACCCACCCTCAAGGGGAGGGAATTACCTGAGGGTATGCATACCAGGAGGTGGGATCCTTGGGAACCATGTTAAGAAGCTGCCTAGGCTTGGTGCCTGTGGCTCAATCGGCTAAGGCGCCAGCCACGTACACCTGAGGTGGCGGGTTCGTATCCCCAGCCCTGACCTGCCAAACAACAATGATGGCTGCAACCAAAAAATGGCCCGGCACTGTGGCGGGTGCCTGTGGTCCCAGCTACTTGGGAGGCAGAGGCAGGAGACTCGCTTTAGCCCAGGAGTTGGAGGTTGCTATGAGCTGTGATGCCATGGCACTCTACCCAGGGGGATAGCTTGAGGCTCTGTCTCAAAAAAA
>CAUYQV010025587.1:0-31285 GCA_963574575.1 Galagoides demidoff | reverse complement strand
AGAATGGGTGGAGGGAGGGCAATTGGTGGGATCACGTCTATGGTTTATCCTATGGGGGTACATGTGAGTCTTTCTAAATGTAGAATATAAATGTCTTAACACAATAACTAAGAAAATGACATGAAGGCTATGTTAACCAGTCGGATGAAAGTATTTTAAACTGTATATAGAAACAACACATTGCACCCCATGATAGTATTAATGTACACAGCTATGATTTAATAAAAAATAAATAAATAAAAGAAAGAAAGACTGGTTAGGAAAGAAAAAGAAACATCTGGTTTATATCTTTCATGAACATCTTAAAATTCATGTAAGGAAATGTGTATATCTGTCTGCATTTTTAAAAATTGCACTAAATTATTCATATTGCTCTACAATTGCTCTTATTTTTCACTTGAAAATTTAATCTTGGGTAGCACTATGTGTTTCTTTGTCCACCATAATTGGCTTTGATTTTTGAACCTTGTAAATGCCTCAGAGCTCATGAGTAAGGGTGCTCTCACTCTTTCTTGCTCTTTAAAGGGCTTATTCTTTTAAAAGTCATGTGGATGAATTCTAGGGTGTTAAGTAAAACTGTGGTTATGACATGACTTGGTAAATCAAGAAAAAACAATTTACATGCTCACAATTTTCCATCCAGTGATTTCTAAACATTTTTTGAGGAAACTCTGTGACTTCCCCACTACACCTTGTTTTGTTGTGGAAATAGCTTAAGGAGTGTGCTCAAAGAATCACATTGGGACTTTTCTTTACTGGAGGACAGACAGAAAAGAATTAAAACACAAGGAAAAACAACGAAAAGAAACTTTGAACTCTCTTATATCAGAAATGGAAAATTCCAACTCATAGTTAGAAAGTAGGAGACCCTAAAACCCTAATCCTGAGTTTTATTGGAGTCTGTTTGGTGTCAGATGAAATTGTTAACATGAAGCATTTTATAGTCCTCCATGAGTGCTAGATTATTATATTATTATTTTGGGAAGTAGTTTTAGACTGAAGTGTTGTAGTGACTAGGTGACTTCAGTCTTGAAGCTTAAAATCCTCAAGATACTTCCTGTTAAAAAATCAAAGAGGAGAAAACTATGGTCCATAAAAAGCATTTAAGAATAAACAACTTTACCCAGAATTGAAACAACAGCAAGTGATCATTGGAGCTATATTTCTATGTCAGAAAATAAAAAGAATAACACATATTTCAAGGGGACGTGTGTATAAGGTGAGAACCAAAGCAAGACAAGGAGCAGGGGTTATGAGAGAAGGGATGCATCAAAGTGAATTTTACTGTGATGGTTAAATTTTACAGGTCAGGCTTCACTAGGCTATGGTGCTCAGTCATTTGGCCAAATACAAATCTAGATGTTATTGTAAAATATTGGGTACATATGAAGAAATAAGATATTGGTGAATGAGAGTAAATTATTACGAACTTAATCAGGTGGGATCATTGATTACAGCTGCTGATTCAGATGTGGCGTCATTGCTTGAGTGATTAATACATCACCTGGTACCTGACATGCACCTATTGATCTGATAAATGCATTGTTCCCCACACTTGTCAATAAGGACCACTAGAAACAGTTTACAATGCCAGCCATATGCCTTTTCATTGTCGTACCTTGGGGCACATCAACTATCCAGCCTTATGGAATAATTTAGTCTGCAGGGATTTTATTAATAATTGCCTTTCCTTTCCATAAGGTATCACTCTGGTCCATTATATTGATGACATTATGTTGGGAACTAATGAATAAGAAGTAGCAACTATTCTAGACTTACTGGTAAGACATTTGTGTCAAAAGGTGGAAAATAAATCCTACAAAAATTCAGGGGCTATCCACCTCAGTGAAAATTTCTAGGTATTCAGTGCTGCGGGGGATGTTGAGATACCCTTCTAAGGTGAAAATTAAGTTGTTGCATCTTACCCCTCCTATAACCAAAAACAAACAAACAAACAAACAAAAAAGAGGCACAACACCTGCAGGGTTTCTTTGAATTTTGGAGGCAACAAAATCCCTCATTTGGGTGTGTTTGCTCTCATCTATTTACTGAGTAACCCAATAAGCCTCTAGTTTTGCATGAGGCCCAAACAAGAGAAGGCTCTGCAGCAGGTCCAGCCCACTGGGCAAGCTGCTCTGTACTCAAGCTGTACAATCCAGCAGATCTGATGGTGTGCGAAGTGTCAGTGGCAAATTTAGATGCTGTTTGAGGCCAATGGTAGGCCCCAAAAGTCAAATCACAGCATAGACCCTTAGGATTTGGGAGCATACTGGCTGGCCTTGGCAGATAACCACTTTTCTTTTGAGAAACAGAAGCTTGTTATCAGACCTTACTGCTCAATCATGGGTCACCTAGTTACCTGAGACTCGAACTGCCCCTCATGAATTGTGTGTTGTCTGACCACTAAGCCATAAAGTTAGGTGTGTACAGCAACACTCCAATGTGAAATGAAAGTGGTATATACTAGGCTCTTTATATTCATGGGTTTGGTTTCTGTGGATTCAATCAACTTTAAATAGAAAATATTTGGGGACAAAAAAAGATAGTTATATCTGTACTGAACACATACAGACTTCTTCTTCTTGTCATTATTTTTAAACAATACACTATAACAACCATTTACATTGTATTAGGTATTATAAGTAATCTAGACATGACTTAAAGTATATGGGAGGATATGTATAAGACATGCACATTCTATACCATTTTATATGAGGGACTCAAGCATTTGTGGATTTCAGTACCTACAAGGTGTCCTGGAACAAATTCTCTACAGATAACAAACATGCAGGATTAGGGCTGAGCAGGGCCTGAAGGCACAGGTAAGTTACAGGAAGAAGTGGTTTCAACACCATTGGTCCCCACTCCTGCCACATTACCTTCCCACTCTCAGCCCACACATCTGGCCTCATAGGGAGTTCCCAATAATCAACTGACTGAGGAAACTCAGGGCTGGTTTGTAGATGTTTCTGCACAATACTTAGTCACCAACCAAAGTAGACAGCTGCAGTTCTGAAGTCCTTTTCTGGAAGATACTTGAGGGAGACCAGTGAAGGGAAACAGAACTTCAAGCACTGCACTTGATTGTCTATTTTGCTTAGAAGGATAAATGGTCAGATGTATGATTATATACCAACTCATGGCCTATGGCCAATGATTTGGCTAGGTGGTCAAGGACTTGGAAGGAACATGATTGGCAAATTGGTGACAACGAAGTCTTGGGAATATACATATGGATAAACCTATCTAAATGGGTGAAAAATGTGAATATATTTGTATTCTATGTAAGTTCTAACCAAAGGGTGACCTTAGCAGAGAAAGATCTCAATAACTGAGTGGAGAAAATGGCCCATGTTGTGGGTACCAATCAGTGTCTTTCTTTGGCCACACCATTATCACCCATGAACAAAATGGCTATGGTACCTGGGATGGAGGTTATGTATGCATGGACTAGCAACATAAGAATGTACACCCCACAGGGGAGGAACCATGAAGATTTGCTTCACTCTTATATCCCCAGAGCCCGACACAGTGCTGCTGCATAGGCGTCCAATAAACACAGTTGACCCTTGAACAACATGGGCATGAACTATGAGGGTCTACTTAAACACAGATTTTCATCCACCTTTGCCATCCCAGAGACAGCATGACCAACCTCTCCTCTTCCTCCTTCTCTTTGGCCTACTCAATGTGGAGATAAGTGTAAAGAATGAATATTCCACTTAATGAATAAATATATTTTCTCTTCCTTATGATTATCTCAGTAACATTTTCATTTCTCTAGCTTACTCTAAGAATACAGTATCGGGTGTAACAAATATACAAACTATATTAATCAACTATAACGCTACTCATACTAGGCTATTAGTAGTTAAGCTTTGGGGAGGTTGAAATTATGTGTGGATTTTTATTTTTATTTTTTTTAGAGACAGAGTCTCACTTTATTGCCCTCAGTAGAGTGCTGTGGCAGTGTCACACAGCTCACAGCAACCTCCAACTCCTGGGCTTAGGTGATTCTCTTGCCTCAGCCTCCCGAGTAGCTGGGACTACAGGTATGTGTGGATTTTCATTGGCACAGGGTCTAGTACCTTTAACCCCTGTGTTGCTCAAGGGTCAGTTGTACTCGAAATATGTAAGTAATGAAAGTTTTAAAATGTAGTATTAAGGAAAGAGCCCATGGAGCAGTTCTTGGTAATATTAGTAGTTGTACTTAACTTACTTAAAAATACGAATGATCACCAACATTTGTGAAATCCAGCGTTTACAATTAAGTGGCTTGGGACATATATGTACACAGAGGTTATGTACTGCATGAAGTTTTTCCCAATGACAAACTGATAACAGTATATAATAATACTGTATTTGTACTGTACTTTTTCTGTTTAGATATACAAATAACTTCCATTATGTTGTAATTGCCTAAGTACTCACTATAGTCACATAATGTATAGGTTTGTGGCTTAGGATAGGTTGTACCATCTAGGTTTGTGTAAGAACACTCCATGATGTCCACAAAAGGATGAAGTTGCCTAATACATTATTCAGAACGTGTCCCATCATTATGTAAGACACGACTCTATATATTACATATAGTTACTAATATTCACTTTTTAAATCTCAGTTCCTTTGCTTTAGACTTTTATATCAGTCAAAAGGAAAATGAACTTAGAAAACACATCCAATTCCAAATTTCACAGGCAAAACACAAAAATGTGAACTATATGGAGGGCTATAAATGGAGGTTTCCTGATTACTGAGTCATTCTCCCTTTAAGTAAGATGTCCAAGTGTGATAGCTACACTTCCACATCAGCAAAGCCCTCTCTCATTATATGCTGAAGCATTTCTATCCTAAATGTCTTTATGTCCTTTGCAATTTAAGTAGGGTAACAAACTGTTTAGACGTTGGAGCATAGGAAATGCTGGTAATTAAGTGTGCTTCACACCGTATTTTTCAAGTCTATTGGCTTCTTTGGAAAATGCCTCAATCATGGGATTTAGAACTTTTCATATATTTAAAATAATTTTTTTTTTTTGAGATAGGATCTTGCTGTTGTAGAGCTAGAGTACAGTGGCATCATCATGGCTCATTAAACTCCCAGGGTGAAGTAATCTTTCTATCTCAGCCTCCCTGGTAGCTGGCACTATGGCACATGCTACCATACCCTGCTATTTTTCCTTTTTTTTGTAGAGATGGGTCTTGCTTAGGCTGGTCTGGAACTCCTGAGCTCACGTGGTCCTCCTGCCTTAGCCTCAGTGAGTGCTAGGATTATAGGTGTGAGCCACCACATCCATCGTGTTAAAAATTTCTTAAAGGTCTTTGAAAAATTACAACTATCTCTATTTAAGTTTAGACATCAGAGGTGTGCTCTGTTTTGGCAGACTAGAAACTTTATTACTTAAATAAAAAGTCATCACACTTTTATTCAGTTCGGCACCTGGATGTTCCTTCTATCCTGGTTGTTCTAGGAATCTGGAAAGGAGCTAACCTGGTGCTGCAAGGCAAAATAAAAGAATCCTTTCTCAGAACATTTAAAAGACTAATTGTGGTAGACTGGATTTTTCTAGACATGGCCATGAACCAACACAATCAAAGATTCTTCAGGACGTAAAGTTCCACTTGCCCCCTGACCTCTCATTCCCTTCATAAATGGATTACCCCTCGATTAAATATTTTATCATCTTATTCCTTGTATTTTTTTTATTTGATTCAGGATACATGAGATTTTCAAATGCAGTATTTACTACCTGTGAAACTATATGCTTAGCCTATTTTGTTCCCTTTCCGGTTTATTTTTAGTTCAGAAATAGGTAACCAAAGTCTAAAATTAGCCCTTTACTTGTGATCTCTCATCCATCTTCTACCAGAGGACTATTTTCAACCTAACTTCTTGTGGTCCTTGGACACACTTCACCAGCTATTAGCAAACAATTGCGATTTGCTAACTGCAACCATAAAATTTATTTTTGCTAACACTGGATAACAAGGCTTCCTATAAGAGCTATGTGGAATGCATCAGAGACTAGACAGAACAAAAATAAAACAGCCATAGCAATCAAATTGCATCTGGTCCTTCCTTAGACTTCAAAGTAGTGACAGGGTCTTCATCCATAATTCAGAAAGATTCTCTAGTAATTAGTGACCTGACTTTCATCATATAACCTGACCAGCTTGACTCAAAGGAGAAGGATTTCCTTTTCTATCATGTAAACCCACTTCTAAATACGTTACATCAACACAGTTTTCTAAGTGAGTGGTTTTTGTCTTTCTTAAAACAATTTATCTTTGTCCTTCCAGATCAGTTGTCAGATTTTGCTAGTTGGGTCACACACAGCCAAGGCAGCTGACATAAAATTTGTATATTCATAAACTAGGAGAGCCAGAAGGTTACCCAGCATCTCTCTCCTAATTTACCATTGATACATTATTTAGGTCTTTAGAGTCTAATTATGTATTTTCTGACTACACAAAAAGTTAGTCCATTAAAAGCAGAAGGCCCACCTTTACATAATGAATTCAAATTTATTTTAAAAGGTAAAGTTTTATACAACTTTTTAAAAAGTGAAAATTCAAAAGTCTTTGAATTAAGCAATGAGTCTTTGATATCATAAACTGTTAATAATAGTAATTAAAGTAGTGATAACATTTTACCCTTGTAAAAATGTCACAGAATTCAAATCACAACTTGCATCTTCAATGATTCAAGTATTTTATATTATACAATAAGAATTCAGCCAGTTCTAAGGAAAATTCCCCAGACATGGTATCCTTAAGTCCTTCTTCCTCACCGGCCGTCAGATGCTGGCTGCAACTCACACAGTGGGATAGCTGGCTGCTGAGGCAATTCCACAGTGGTTGTTTTTGTCTTTGGCTATTTTTATGTAGCCATCCAAGCCCCACTCTATACCCCAACTGAAAAAGAAGCAGGTTTTTTGTTTTATACAAAGAATCAAGGAAATATTAGCTTCATTAATAATACCTAATCCACAGAATAGTGCCTGACACATAGTAAGCACTGTTTAAGTGCTGTAACATCTATTTATAAATGTATTGGTTCCTGTGGGTCCTTACTTTTTTTAAGATAGGAAACTAAGGCAGAACTGGGATTCGAACATAGCAGTCAGGCAGAACTGGGATTCTAACATGCTACCTCATCTCATCATGTCTCAATTAAAGAACTTAGGTTGTAAAAATTGATACAACCCTCAAAGCCTCTGAGAGCTGAAAAGTAAAAATCAATGGCAGGGCATTGAATGATAGGAGAAAGGATATACACAGACAACTGGACTACTAGACAATATTTTAGACTTGAAAAAGAATCAGCACAGCAGGTATTCTGCCTGTTGAAAAACTGGGGACATAAAAAGGACCCTATAGGGCCACAATTTTTCTGAAACCCTAGAGCCCAGGTGTGATTCAGAATTATAAAAATTTTCAGAGTTAGTAATAAAGTGTTATAAATACATATTAGTAACCACAAAAAGCTTGGTATAGAATCTTATAATCAAATGATGACACTTCTTGTTTTTTTTTTTTTTTGGAGATCACTCCATTGGGTAGAGTGCCATGACATATAGTTCACAGCAACCTCACTCCAGGGCTTACGTGATCCTCTTGCTTCAGCCTCCTTAGCAGCTGGGACTACAGGCTCCTGCCACATGCCCAGATTGTTTTTTTCATTTTTAGTAAAAATGGGGTCTCACTGCTCGGGCTGGTCTTGAACTCCTGAGCTTCAGTAATCCACCTGCCTCAGCGTCCCAGAATGTTAGGATTATAGGCGTGAGCCATAGCACTCAGCCCAAACAATAAAACTTCTGTGTTCACTTTAAGTAGAAGAAAGACTTCTAGGATTTCAAATTGAGCTTTCGTGAACTTGTATGCAACTACTGACTCCAAACAAGAATTCCCTTTTCAATTTAAAATTTATACCTGTTTTTGATGAGCCAAAATGTATTGTTATTTGAATCTGTTCCTTCATAGCCATAGCCAATCAACAGGACACCATGATCCAGGACTTTGCTGCTACAGTTTGGTTCATAATAAATACCTGGGATAGTAAAATCAACACTGGGGTGAGAAGCTCCAAAGGACATGTAATAGTAGCCCACAGTAAAAAAAGCATCTCTAAATTCAGTGAAATGTCAAACAAATTTCAAAATAGGACTTAATAATATAGCTGATAAAGGAAAATGTCACCCTTAACAGAAACTAATACACTCACAACTAAGTTCAAGATATTTTCTAAAAAAAAATCCAAAAAATTAAAATCCATTGTTTTCAAGGTGAAAGGAATTTAGGTACTTATCTCCTAGCCCAAATACCAATTTGCATAATCCCTTTCTACCAGTAGGCTGTCATTCTAAAATAGTATCAAAATAAACAAACTTGAGGGGAATTCTTTATAGTCCCAATTATAGTAGTAAATTTCTTTTTAAAGAGACATGGTCTTGTTCTGTTGCTTGGGCTAGAGCTAGCATGAAGTGGCCTAATAATAGCTCACTCAAATTTCTGGCCTCAAGGCATCCTCCAGCCTTGGCCTCCCAAAGTGCTGAGATTATAGGCATAAGCCACCATGCCAGCCATAAAAAACTTTTTAAAAAAACATCCCCAGGCTTGGCACCTGTGGCTCAAGTGGCTAAGGCACCAGCCACATACACCTAAGGTGGCGGGTTCGAATCCAGCCCGGGCCCGCCAAAACAACAGTGATGGCTGCAACCAAAAAGTAGCTGGGCGTTGTGGCGGGTGCCTGTGGTCCCAGCTACTTGGGAGGCAGAGGCAGGAGACTCGCTTGAGCCTAGGAATTGGAAGTTGCTGTGAGCTATGATGCCACAGCACTCTACCCAGGGGGATAGCTTGAGACTCTGTCTCAAAAAAAAAAGGTCCCCAAATTAGAGAACAGTTATTTGGTAAATTAGTTTGTATCTATAGAATTAATTACATGGCCATTTAAAAGTATTTATGAAGAATTTGTAAACATGAGAAAATGCTTAATTTTGTCAAATGGAAATATTTTGTTACATGTGCAAACAGAAAAGCAGGAGTCTATACCAAAGAGCTGTTCATGATGGTGTTTTCCAAATTCTCCTAAATTTCTGTAATAAAATTACAAACACCTACCTGATTTATAGAACTGGATGGATATATGGCTTGCATCTATGGCAACAGAGATGGGCCCTATAAAAGCCACTGCCTTCATCAGAGCCTTCTCTTGAGTAGGGATGTTCACAAAACCAGTGTCATTAGCAACAGAATACTCAGGCTTGTATTTACATTTTTCAACCTTTTAAAATTAAAGTAAAATTAAATAAAATTTAAGGGGAAAAGACTTGATCACTACCATCTACCTCCCAGAGAACATGAGTTTTAGAACCAAAACACTTAGCAATTTGTAGCTTATGATTTCTAAGTCAACACTTTGTAATCATTTCAGGAAGTAAAATGTCATTAGTTGACTCTAAACTGAAAAACTAGCTGAATTTCTTCAAGGAAACAGCCTGAGTTGACCTGTCTATAAGAAATTTTTCACAATGGAGAAATTTCTACTCTATTTAAAATGGTTTGCTTATTCACCATGTTACATAGAAAAACAGCTCTATGTTAACCATCTAATAAGAAAACTGCTTAAAAACATATTTTTCTTTTAGCAGGTCTGTTAACCCAGGATAAAATGTGAATTCTGAAAAAGGTGTCTTATGTGTCAAAATTTTCAACTTTCCAAAACTAGAGCTGGAATGACAAGATAAAAAGCTTCGTTTACCCTTGCCACATACGGATAAGATACTTCAGAGTCCAGGCCTCCGTTCTCCTTAACATAGTTAAAGGCAAAGTTCATCAGGCCACCATTGCAGCCCTGATTGCCTTGATGCTGAGAGCAGTCTACCAGGTTCTGCTCACTCAGTGAGATAAGTTTACCAGTTTTCCGGAACATCTGTCCTTCAAGAGCACCAGTTGAACTAAAAGCCCAACAAGAACCACACTGACCCTGAAAAGGGAATAAAAATGTGTCAGTTTACAAGACAAATACAAAAACTGACAGTAGGCCATACATTTGTATACATCTAAGGGGAAAAAAAAAAAACCCAAAAAACCTTAGGAAACTATATGTTACTCCACAGTCTACCAAAGCAATGAGACCATTTATTTCTTGGCTTTCCTGCGGGAGATGGAAGGTCTGAATCTGACACTGTCTTACCTGATTCTTCACAGGTGTCACATAGCCTTTTTTTCTCCAATCCACAGATTTGGGAGGCTCAAAAAACAGAGGTTCTCGGAACATTTTCCCCTTCTTGTGCTTCCTGTTTTGAAAGCCATTCATCACTTGTCTGAATTCTTCATTAGTCTTCAAGGAAAAGTAAATAAAATGTTGAAAAGCAATAAATAGTTCTTTGGTAAAGAACTAAGGAGAAGAAGCATAGAGTTCAGCAATCCATGCCATACTCACCATGTCACCAAAGGCATTCATTGCCATGGTGAAGCCGTATTTCCCTTGACTGTATTCCCCATTGTGCAATTCAATCATTTTCATATTCTTCTCCCACACTGCCCTCCTCCATCCTTCTTCATCCTATGGGCAAACATATATAACTGATGGTCTTTATTTCTACCTAAAACTCAACCCATACTCACCAACTAGATTTGCAGACTGAGAGGGAAGAGAAACCATAGCCAAAGATGGCTTGATTCTTCAGGGACCTGTTCTCTAAGTTGAGGCACAACAAGGATATATGCCCGTACTGGCTCATATTGGGTACCATTTGATTTCTGCCTAAAGTTATTGATAAGAGCTGGCCGCAAACAGCTCTGGTTAAAACCTCCCAACAGCAAGGATCATTCTCTCTGGAGTCCCTCTGAACAGTTTCAGATGTTACTAACCATGCCATATAGTCTCCTGTACTTAGCCTTCCACTGGTACCACTGTGCATCTAAATTCTTGTCAAATTTAGGGATAGCAGAGGCTATTCCCAAGAAAAAGGCAGCCAAGAAGAGTGAAGGATTCATGTTTCAAAAACCTAAGAAGAGAAAAGAAATGAGTTTTTGATGAAGTTAATCCTTTAAAAAGGCCATCTTACTGAATGAAAGGTTACAGCCACCATGATGAAGTAGAAATATGTAAATTACCTTTCCAAGTATAAATACAAGGAGCAAGGACTGTGCTAAGGATGTGGGTGGAGAAAGATAGGTCAGACCCTTAAAAAGAAAAAGTATGTGATTCAGCCACCAAATTAAAAAATAGCCTGACAAGTGCTATAGAAACAGACTTCATTGCAGTAGTGCAATAATAATTCAGGTTTTTGTAAGGGTTTCATGGTATCTATGGGACAAACTCTTAGGCCAGCAACTAGGAAACATGGAACGACTGGTACAGATTATTTATCTACAAGTACCGAGGTCACTCAGGTAAAACCTTACTAATGGGGACGTCTGATCCCAAGTAAAGGCAAAGGGACCTCCAAGAGTTGGAGGGCACCTCACATCTTCCTGACTAATGCATAGCAGGTGAGATATGTCTTCCCAACCTCCCCTATTTGAATGAAATCTTTCTGGAAGGCCTTCCCCGAAGAAACTGGGAAGGAGTGCATCTACCGCTCTCGCGGACCCACACTTGAACCTGTGTCGCCAACACTCCCACACGCTCCCGCACAGCGGAAACAAGGGTCAAATGGCTCCGTCGCTGGATGCCTGAGCACACAGCAAGCAGCAGGCAACTCCTGGGGCTTCAGGCTAGGTGGCGGGCCCTGGGCGTGCCTCCTGCTCCCGCCGTCGGTACACACCCACTGCGGCCACGGGATGTTTGTAGTAGCCCGGGGAGCGCAGCGCTACGCGGACTAGCGTGCTGGGATCCAGCTGCTCTGTCCGAAAGCGCGGGCCCAAAGGCGGTTGGAGGTGGCACAGCTGCTAATACTTGCTCCCTCTGAAGCCCGACGGGTGACTGACCTACGCAACCTGGGATCCCGTGAGTGCTCTCGGTGCCTCCCTGGGGTCCACAACCGACCTCCCCGTTTCCCCACCTCAAGGCTGGCAGAGCTCAGGGCAGAGCTCCTGGGGTTTGCTCCCACCTCCTCCACGTGTCTTTGGATGGGGTCCCCTCCTCCAGCCCCAGCTCCCGGAGCAGCTCCGAGTGGCTAGTGTCACTCACCTGCAGCACTCAGCTGTGCAGGTGCACTCCAAGAAGGCGACTCCGACGTTGCTGAAGCTCACAGTTCTGGCCCAGCTGCTCTGCAGTCTGACTTTAAGGGCCCAGGCGGTCTGCCCGGCCCGCACAGTCTGTCCGCGCTGCGATTGGCTATACCGCTCCCTGGGCGGGCCTCCGCTCCGACTAGTCACGTGACGTGACCAGGTCCTTACCTGTCCCAGGGCGGGGCGCACTTGCCTCAGTGGATCCCGGTGTAGGGTGTTGATTTTCAGTTTAGCCCTGCTTTTCATTTAGTACCGGAGTATTTGGTTTAAAATTTACTGTAGTGCCAAGTTGTTCCACTGCAAAGGTGGAATCAGGTGAAAGAATGAACACTCGGCAGAAGCATCGTTATCTCCCGGTTTTGGGGTGGGATGCATCTGAGTTCTAGAAGAATCTGGTAGGGAGAGGCATTTCCCAAAACCATGATGTAGTGGGCAAGACCAAGCCGTAAAAGGGAAGGGGCTGACAGTGTGATTGTCCACAGCTCACCTGTCGTTTTATAATTAATCCTTTTCTGTTCAGGGATTCTCTCAAACCTTCCAGAAGTGAGTTATTTACAGAAAAATTTGGCGAAAAGCACTTGAGAAGGATGAAAACTACTTTAAACTTTGCTGCTCTCTGTATTTCGGATTGTGTCTTCTTCAGTATTCAAAGTGCTTCTCTTGAGATTTAATTTAGTAAATTTAATTTAATATAATATCAGGGCTGAAGTTATGTAATTTGAACAATTGTTTTAGATGGAGAAAAATATATATATAAAGATATAAGGAAATTAATTAAAATCGTTTCCATTTTCCTTTTATTTTAAAATATAATATATAAAATATTTAAACTTTTTATGTGAGAAGCATATTAATTGTAGAAAATATATTGTTGATAAAAAATGTCCTTTATCCCCTTCCTTATAACTCTTTTCTAGGCATACCTTGTTTCTTTCTACAAAAATGGAGTTAGTCAATAATATTGATTTGTAAACTCTTACTTAAAAATTAATTTGAATAAACGTGTATTTTTTTTCCCATCAATTTAAAAACAAAAAAATTAATCTGGTAATCTTTGGGAAGTACAATCAGAGACATGGTTTTTAAAAAGCAATTTATTAAAAATTTTATTTGAAGAATAGAAGTTCATCCCTCATACACAACTAGGGACAGAAGCTCTTACGAGATTACAAAAGTATATTGGATTACAAATAGCTGGAGTTTTAAAAAATTAATCATTGTGTTCAACACAGGCATTCATGCATGGAAGTAAATGAAGACCACTTCATGAAAACAAACAGAGGCTCTATATACAAAAATTGTTATAACAAGGGAGACCATTCAAAGACAGGGGAAAGAAAAGTTTTAGTAGGAAAAAGGGAAAACTTTGGGTATGTCTTGATTGTAGGTTGTTGTCATGGAGAAGTTGGAGAAGAGATAAGTAGAAATGAAGTGTTTTATGTGATTGGTTTGGGGAATGCATTTGGCATTCTCTGATTTGCCTTGGATTGAAAGTAGAGGCAAAAATAAGGAAGTTGTAGGCTGTTGAGTAAGTTCTGAGCTGGCCTCAAGATACGATATTTCTTTTCTTCTGTGGGTCAGAGTACTGTTGCCTTATAGTCTGGTCTTTGTCCGTTTGTTTACTCCCTCTGTCACAAGAAGACTAAGTTATTCTAACACGTGGGTTTTACAGTTGCTCTTGGGCCACAGTTCCCTAAGATTGCATAGAGTGGAAAAACCTGCCACTGCATTAAGATCAGCACTTGGAGCAAGAGCCTGCCAGCAGGCTGAATAGCAGATGCTGCTTTGAAGAATGGCATCCCTTTGTCTCTTGGGATGTGAGACAAATGCAGTGGAGAAAACATGGATCCTTGTCATACCACGTGTGCTCCAAATCTAAAATTAAACCAAAAAATAAATATTATTGCCATAATTTGTCATATCTGTTATCCCTATCATACGTAATCTCTTAAATAATGGATTATAGAAATGCAGTATTACTAGCCTTTTGATTCCTTTTCCTATTTTTCTATTCCCATTTCCTTACAAAATAATTTTGATGAGTGATAATTTTTTAAATGGCTACTTGGGAGCCTAAGGCAGGAGGATCACTTAAGCCTAGGAGTTTGAGGTTGGTGTGAGCTAAGCTGACACCACAGCACAGACTCTGTGAGACTCTGTCCCCAGAAAACAAAACAAAACAATAAATGGCCACATTTTAGTTAAGCATCCAAGCCTTTGATGATTCCTTTTCAAATGCAGCTTCTGTGAAAGTGTATTCTCATGTATGTTTGTGTAGATTTCTTTTGCACTATTAAAATGGTGTAATTTTTTACCTAGTCCCGATAAGTTTTAAATTATAGGGAACTGACAAACTTTATGTGGTAGACTTTAAGACTCTCACATCACTCAAAACCTCTCCTTAATATAAAAATTCTCTCCAATGTGTTGAAATTCATCAAACCAATAATTACTCTTGAAAAACATCATCCAGACCAGCTGTGGTAACTCAAACCTATAATCCCAGCACTTTGGGAGGTCTAGGTAGGATGACCACTTGAGGCCAGGAGTTGAAGACCAGCTTAGGAAATATAGTGAGACCTTATCTCTACAAAAAAGTGAAAAAAAAATCAGCCATGTGTGGTGGTGCATGCCTGTAGTCCCAGCTACTTAGGAGGCTGAGGCAGGAGGATGGCTTGAGCTTAGGAGTTTGAGATTGCAGTGAGCTGTAATGACACAACTGTACTCTATCCTGAGGGACAGAGTGAGACCCTGTCTCAAAACAAAACTTTATTAAGCAAACTGGCCATTTGCAAATAGTTTGTAGCCATTGATAACCATGGAAGACAGTATGCTTATGATTCATTGTTCATAGGAATCCACTTTATGAAATAACTTACTTTTCTGAGTTGCTGACTTACTATGACATTCCTTTTCCTGTGGAATTAACCTGTCAGCCATCTCATCAAGTGAGATGTGAGACAAATGCAGTGGAGAAAACATGGATCCTTGGTAAATCAATCAACAAGAATTAAGCAAGCTCTCACTTTGTGCTTGTTGTCCTTTTCTAGTGTAGTTTGAGCATTTACTTTCACATTCTACATTTATTAATAACTTTCCTAACAGCTTTTTTGAGGTTCAACCTTTCCATTTTAAAATATGAGCTTAAATATATGAATTTTGATTTTATAAGAGACATAGAACAGGATACATATAGGAGAGCTGTCTGGAAAGTATCCAGCCATGTAATATGAAAAACAGAACATATATGGCTGGATACTTTCCAGGCAGCCCTCGCATTTAAATAAAATTATGGTGAAGCATTTTTGTGTAGTAGGTAGTAAGGGAAATCAACTTTGTGGAATTTATCCATTCTAAGATAATAATCCACAAAGTTTTAGCTGGATGCTTGGAAGATCTCTTCCTCAAATCTGAAAAACAGTGTTTTCAAGAAACAAGGTGTATTTGTTTCCTGTGGCTGTTGTAATAAATTCCCAAGAACTTGGTGGCTTAAAACAATAGGAATTTATCCTCTCGCAGTTGTGGAGGTCAGAAATCCTAAATCTGCATTAGTGGGTTGCAGAACAGGTACTGATAGGGCTGCACTCCCTCTCTCTGGAGGCTGTAGTGGAGAATCTGTTTCTTGCTTCTTCCAGCTCTGGTGGCTGTCTATATTCCTCGATGTGTGGCCACATCTCTCCATTCTCTGGTCACATTGGCATTTTCTTCTATTTGTCAAATTGCCCTCTACTTGCTCTTATAAGGACACTTGTGATTGTATTTAGGGCTTGTCTAGGTAATCTAGGATAATATCTCCATTCTGAGATCCTTAATTTAATCATATGTACAAAGTCTTTGCTGTATAAGTTAATAGTTACCCTTTCCAGGGATTAAGACCTGATATCTTTGGGGGGGTATGACTGGCATAAGTAAAAACCAGTTTCTTGACAAGGATGATTAAAACTTTGTGTATTTCATAATGTTAGGCTGGCTCCACTAGGATAGCTCAGCCCTAAACTCCATGGAGACTTCCCACAATGTAGCTTCTTTGCTCCCCTCAGGCCCTCATTTCTGCCTCCTGTGCCTGATCATGGACAACATTTCCTGCCTCTCTTTTCCCTAGCGATGTTTAACAGTTTTTTGTTTCAAAACTCCTACATAGCAGTTTTTACCTACCTTCCCTTACTCTTTCCATGGTCAACTGTCCCACGATCTCTGCATATACAACCATTGCTCACCTTCTCCTTTCCTGACACATTTCTGGTTTAGGCTTTGAGCATCTCCCTATTGCAATACACCCTATTAATAAAGTCCTCCCTAGACCTTAAGGTAAAGACTTGTATTTTTTTTTCTTGATACACTGTATCATTATGATAAATGGTAAGGACAGAGAAGACCTTTGTGTTGTTAATACTCTCAGTTTGCATATGTACTTGCTGGGGTGGGGGGAGTAGTGGTTGCTACAGAAGAAAGGCTTTTCCATCTGTGCATACCTGGTACTCTTGGAAATTAAATATTTGTAGACAAGATCCTGGCCATGATGATGATGGTGATATAAGTACCTAAGTAACACTTGGGTGCCAAGTACTGTTTCAGCATTCTACAAATGTTCCTTATGTAATCTTTACAGCAACCCCATGACAGTGACTCTCAAACTTTAGCCTCCCTCAGCATTGCCTGAGGGGTTCCTGAAAACTCAGGTTCCTAACCCCCATTCCCTAAGTTTATGATTCACTAGATCTGGGATGAGATTCCAGAATTTGTTTTTCTAACAAGTTCCTAAGAAGTGTGATGCCGCTGACTGGAGACCCTCTTTGAGCACCTCCAGCCTAGAAGATGGGTCCTCTTATAGGACCCTACTGTACAGCTGAAGGCGGTCACGGCAATGGGAATACAGAATCAAGGGTGGGAAAAGTCAGGTTCTCTTCTGTAGTGAAGAAATAAGTGCATGCCAGGCCATTAGGGCTTAAGAAAGGAAGCCAGGCTTTTGGACATTTGCCTTGTCCTCCCACCTCTGCACCACTTACTTGGCAAACTCAGCTCTGGGAGTCAGAGAGCACCAGGAGAAGTGGAACATGAGCACCATGGCCATCTGAGCTTCCCAGGTCAGTCTCTCCACTTCCACATGGATGCAGCTAAGCTGGGATCATGCTGAAAGGTGGAAAGGACAGGTGAGCCATGTAGAAGGTATGTTGCAGGACCAGACTGGGCCTCTGCATCTTCCTACCTCACCAGCTTCCAGGAGGGTGTTTTGTCCTGTGCCTCCTGGGTGTGTCCATGCTTGATCATTCCTAGGAGACAAAAGCCCTGCACATTATCATTGCTAATTAAATGTCAGATTTTTAAACCTAGCTCCAATGATAATAGTTCAATGACTCTTGGTTTTGAGAAGCTCAGGTATTAAAAAAGTGAGGTCTGGCCAGTGTGGTGGCTCATGCCTACTATAATCCTAGTACTCTGGAGGCCAAGGAGGGAGGATTGCTTGAGCTCAGAGGTTTGAGACCAGCCTGAACAAGAGCAAGACCCCATTTCTACTAAAAATACAAAAGTTAGCCAGGCGTCATGGTGGGCACCTGTAGTCCCAGCTACTTGGAAGGCTGAGGTAGGAAGATCACTTGAAACCAGAAGTTTGAGGTTCCTGTGAGCTAGGCTGAGGCCACTGTATTCTAACCTGGGTGACAGAGTAAGACTCTGTCTCAAAAAAAAAATTTTTTTTTTTAGGTCTATTCATTCACTAATTCTAAAGACAAACACATAAAATATTCTTTTAAAATAATTAAGAGCACAAAAATAAACAGAACCACATAATCACACATCCCCCATTCCCTATATGATCCTGTCAAAAATCAAAACAGAAATCTCAACATAAGCTTTGGTAGTTTTCTTGAGTTACTCTGCTGCTTTAGATTTGGTTTTGATTATATGTGTCCTGGCCCTCCTTTCCCCCAGGCTGCCTCCCTGTTCTCATATCAGACCTGCAGCTATGGTCCCAAGCACATCTAGACTTTATCCTCAGATCCAGAGGACCCATAGAGGAATTCAGCGTCTACCTCAGGGAACTAAGCCACCCTCTGAATAAAGACTCTGATCCTTCTTCAGGATCATTGCTAAGATGTCAGAGGAAATGGCATGTGAGAGTGCAGTATAGAACACAACAGTTCTGATCTGAGGAAGCAAAATCCACTTCTCTTAAATGCATTTTATGTTCCCAGTATCCTCTGGCCAGATGCTGATCTCTCACTCGAAGAGGAGAAATCAGGAGATGGGAGAAAGTACAGATATCCTAGTTTTGTAGCTCCATTGCATGGTGAATTAGCAAAGCTTGGAGTTGGGTTGTTCCACCTGAGTGCTTCCTGGGTTAGCATCCAGCTTTGTTGTCCAGGGAGCAAAGACCACATGAGGTGGCCATCCCTGGGCTAACTAGTGTCTACACTTGGAACATGGCCCACGTGTCCCTTACATCTGCTCACAGATCTGCACTGCATCTTACTTTTCATGCACACTTTCTCAGCTAAAAATCCATGTGCTCCCTGTAGGAAATTGCTGACATGTAACACTCAGGGCTAGTGTACTGTGATAGTTGTATAGCTATGCAGAAAGTGAGTGAATTTGACCAGGAAATTTGGCAAATGGTAACAAAAACATTTTTCTTCAAGTTCAAACAGAGAAATGGAACTAAACTATGTGTGTGTGTATATTTGTTTTGTTTTGTTTTTGGACACAGGGTCTCTTTCTGTTGCCTGAGCTAGAGTGCAGTGGTATTATCATAGCTAACCGAAACCTCAAACTCCTGGGCTTAGGTAATCCTTCTTCCTCAGGCTCCCAGTAGCTGGGAGTATAAACATGTGCCACCATGCTTGGCTAAGTTTTCTACTTTTTGTGTAATGTTCTAGTTGATCCTGAACTCTTGGCCTTAAGCAATCCTCCCACATTAGCCTTCTAGAGTGCTGGGATTACAGACTAGAGCCATGGTGCCTGGCTGTAAATGATCATTTGAATGGTATAGGCACAGTGTTTTATTTATACCAGGACAAACAAAACTGTTACATATACCATCTCCCAGCCTAAATGTCTTGAGAACAGAAGCTTGTTATATAGAATTAGGGTCCCCAGTGTATGATGGATACCCAGTAATTATCATTGTCAAATTACTGGGCTAGTAGAGAAATTGTTGCTAATTTGGCTACACCTCCCTGGACTTTGGCACTTGGCCCAGAGCCTAGTGGGTATGAGGTGGACTTGGGGAACTTCTGCTCCCAGGAAGAAGGAATCTTAGACCCTCCTAGCTGTCCTTGAGATGCTTAGAAATGCCTCAGGGAGCTTAAAACTCCCTCATTCCTTAGAGAGTTCCCATGACAAAAAACTAGGTAGCATCCTCAGCAAGGTCCCTAATGCCTCACGACCCTGTCCTCAGGGTCCAGGTGGATTTTAGAACCATGCTGGAGTCTACCTAGGGAATGCAAGAGGTCTGGTGGGTAGCCTCTCAGGATGGCCAGCCAAGTGGCTCCTACTGCCTGTGTGCTCCCAGCAAGTTTTCAATTCTAGGAAGGTGGAACTCTTTTCTGCTGCCCTTCCCAGAGAGTGCTGGAGGGATGTTGAGGAGAAAGAGAAAGAGTATGGGGTATGTTAGGTTAATGGTACAAATGAACACAAAGGCTATTTAAAGTAAGACTCATCTAAGTCTAATCTAGAAATAATCCAAGAATACTCAGCATAAGGAAGTCATTTGGAAGAGTATTATTAGATTTCCCCTAGGAGCCAGATCCTAGTGTTCTGACCTCAGCAGGCAACAAAGTTTTTCTGTAAGTACAATGGAGAGTTGCTACATGAAAATGGATCATTTGATTATGTTGTCCAATTGATGAAAGAGAAGAAAGTTGGGGATTCCTCTGAATTTTCATTTGTTTTTATCCTTTTGGTTTTTCTTTCAGGTTTCAGAAACAGTGAAAAATAAATATTTTATGCTTTCTCTTCTTCCAGTTTATTGTTTTGATGGAGGTGAAAGAGAGAGTTTAATAACAATGTTTTGCTGGAAGTACTAAACTTTGATAATCAAAATTACAGAATATCCCAAAACTTCCATTTTAAACTCTTTCTGCATTAAAACAGTCATTGGCATCATATTGTACACCCTAAATATATACAATCTCTGTCAATTAGATTTTTTTTTTTTGAAATGGTCTCAATTTGTCACCCAGGCTGGAACACAGTAGTGCTCACATAGTTTATTGCAACCTCAGCCTCCTGAGTAGCTGGAACCACAGGCATGAGCTACCAAGCCTGGCTAATTTTTATAGAGACATGTCTTACTATGTAGCCTAGGCTGGTCTCCAATTCCTGACCTCAAGTAGTTCTCCTGTTTGGTCTCCAAAGTGCTGAGATTATAGAAATGAACCACTATGCCTAGTCCTAAGTATTTTAAAATTTAAAAAAACTCAGTGGAAAAATGACAAATGGAAGCATTGAATTTCGGTACACTTTGACCACTCAACTTACCACCCAATTCCCTGGCTTTGGAATGTGTTATAGATAACTCTAACATTACTTTAGGTAGGCATAAGCATTTTGCAAATGACTTACTCTTTCCAAGCCTTAGTTTCATTCACTACAGAATGTGGTGGATAGTACAGACTACCTCACAAGGCTGTATTAAAAATTAAATGACTATGTTGACCAGTTGGATGAAAGTACTTCAAATTGTATACAGAAACAGTACACTGTACCCCATGATAGTATTAATGTACACTGTTATGATTTAATAATAAAAAATTAAATGAGATAAATGTAAATGTAATCACCCATCTACAGAAATTTCTCCCTTGAAAATTCTCCTATCCTTGAGAAATGACATTCAATTCAAAAACACATTAACATCACTGAAAATTGTTGCCATTGAAATAATTGTATAGACCATGTTTATTGCTTTGACTATTCTTACCCACCTGGGATCTTAACCTGCAACATTGTGAAATATATATTTGGTTTTGTCTTTGACTCTGTTTCCTGGCATACAACTCCTAAGATTCTTGGAGTCTCCAATGTTTTTGTATCCTAATGAGTTGACTGGTATCTGCCACATAGGTAGCTTCAGGGTGGGGGATGGTCACCTAAAAGCCTTAGGATTAAAGAGTTGGGGCTTTCAGCTCCACCCTCGAAGTCTGGGGAGGGAAAAGGGGCTCAAGGTTAATAGGTTGATCACTAGAGGCCAATGATTTAGTCACTCATGCTTAGGTAGTAATAAAGCTTCCACAAGAAACTCAAAGAAGGCAGGGTTTGGAGAGCTTCTGAATTGCTGAACCTGTGTAGGTCCCTGGAGGATTGTGACTTTGGGCAAACATGGGAGCTTCATTTCCCTTACTCTACAATTCACTCAACTCATCTCTCCATGGGAATCCTTTGCAATAGCCTTTATAATAAACCAGCAAACATGATTAAGCATTTCCCTGGATCTAGTGAACTGTTCTAGCAAATTAATCTAAACCAAAGAGGGAGTCATGGGAAGAATCCCAGATTGAAGTTGGTCAGTCAGAAGTTCTGGAGGCCTGGACTTGCAACTGAACAGGGGGCAGTCTTGTGGGACTGTGCCTTCACTCTGATGCTGACAGTGCCACAGTGAAGGGAGGAAAGCACCCTGAACTTGCCAAGATGGTTTTTGGCTTCAGATGGGAAAGAATTCAAGAGCAAGCCAATTATCGACAGAAAATTGATGAGAAAGAGACAGACAACAGACAGACAGAGTAGTAAGGGGACCCCTTACGGTATAATGATAACATTTTTAAATGTTCAAAAACCCTGTCCATGACCAGTGTTGTCTCATAGTCAGGCCATAAGGTTAATGATAAATTGCTGTCACAGAATGTAAGTGCAGTTTGTAAGACATCCATCCTTGAGTGGTCCTGGGCTGGTGACTTGTTGGTGACTTCCCTATTTAGGGTGGTTAGAGTCTGATATCAGTCAAAATGGCTGTACTCAGGTGCTGATGACCTTGTTTTCTGCTTCCTTCCTACATTGTTGCATAGAATTAGGGTCCCCAGTGTATGACAGATACCTAGTAAATATCACTGTCAAATAATAAGTACTGGGCTAGCAGAGGAATTGGGATCTGATGCTGTCTCCAGGTAGATAGTGTCAGAACAAATTTGAGGTCACTCAGCTGGTATCCTCTCCAAAGTTGATTGCTTGCTTATTGGTGGAAAGAATCCCCATACAATTGGTTACAAAAGTCCTCTGGGTTGATCATGGTTGTTGAGTGAGAGAATAGAACAAGCACTTTGAATTTCTGTGTTTTTTCCCATACTACTAATGCACTAGAGAAATGTTTAACTTGATTTGGTGTTTAATAGTCCTCAATAATCGGAAAACCCAGGGGAGCTGGCTCCCTCCCCTTTGGGGTGGAACTCTTCCAGTTTTCTTCCATTTTTAAATCTCTTTATTGTAGAAATCTCTCCCCTGTAAGGACTCCATGTGGACCTATCCATGGATTTAAAGTTCTCTAAGAAGGGCCTCAGTAGTAATAGAAATTTCAAATAATATCCCAACTCCACATGGCAAAAGGAAATTGGTGTGAGGCAGAGGTTCTTGAGATTTCCATGTTGCCATCTCATCTTGTGGTGAAGGGAATTTCAGAAATTATAGCTGTCTCCATTTCTCCAGATTCCATTAGGAAAAAGAGAAATCTTGAATGATGTTATGTGAAAGTTCACTGTGTTACCCATTGTCTCAAAAGTCATTCCCACCAAGGCTTTATCATGGATGGAACATGCCTCCCTGATTCAGGTGTTTCTGTCCTTAATCATAAGGGCCCACCATCTGTGACATGGCTCTCCTCTAGCTCACCCTATTGCGACTTGATGTCTGGTCTATATTTTCAGTGAGTCACATTACTACACCTTGGAGCCACTGGCATCCATACAGTGAGTCTTGGTGGTGATCTCCATATCAAGGGTCAGGGAGGACAGGTCATGGTAAAGACAATGAGGTAGCTATTGGAAGCTTTTAGCTTTGGAAGTTACAATCTAGATACCATAACTAACTTAGAGTTCTTTCTCAAGGGGAAAGATGTTCATTTTTAACAAAACAAGTACAGAATCTATCCTCTGTCCACTACCAAAGGAAACAGCAAAATGTCAATGATCATATGTAGAATCAAATAATATAATCTCTTATATTTTAGATCCAATATTATACCACAAAGATCTTTCTGTATCAACACATATAGAACATTGAATTGTTAGACCATGTCATAATTCCCTTATCAATCTCCCTTCTTCTATTGATGGACATTTATATGTATTTTTCATATACAAGCAACACTGCAATGCATGTCTTTGTGCGTACATCTTTATGGATGTTTGAAAATATAAAATTAATTCCTGGAAATAGAACTACTTGCTGAAAAAGTTATTCTGATGTGTATACCCCATACAGTGAAAGAGAATGTCTATATCCTTACAACTCATAAACTAGTTTATTTTATGGACAAAAAATGCTGTAAGACCTGTTTTATAACACTGAGAACCCAGATCCAGGAACTTTATGTATGTAATTGGAATCTACTTAATTCATTCCTTGCAGCAAATCATATCAGAATTGTTGATCCATTTTACAATTAAAAAACAAAAAGTGAGCTAATTGTATGCCTTTAAGAAAATAATTTAAGTACTTTGTGTTTCTGATCTCCTAATAGCATAAAGGAAATGGTAACACCTTTCTTATCTACTAGCGGGGTGTGATGGTCAGTTGTGTTTGATAATTTAAGTGTGTCCCCAGTTATTCAGTCAAACCCCAATCCAGGTGGTGTAGTGCAGGGATTTTGCAGGTATGATAAAAGTCTCTACCAGTTGACTTTAATGAAGGGATATTAATCTAGATAATTCTTATGGGCCTTATTCAATCAGTTGAAAGATTTTTAGAGCAGGTCTGAGGCTTCCCTGGGAAAGAAGAAATTCTACCGGTAGATTTGGCTGTGCTGGACAGTTCCAGCATGTTTTACCAGAGAGCCTGCCCTATAGATTTTGGACTTGTCCGCCCAGGCACCACAATTGCATAAATCAATTCCTTGCAGTAAATCTTTTAAAGTCTATCTCCCACTGGTTCTGCCTTTCAGAATACAATGGAGATGTGTTAAAAATTAAAGTACTATGTATCTGAAAGGCATTTTACAGTGCCTGTGAATTGTGTGTGATGACATCATTTATAGTTTCAGGGTGCTTGGGAAGATAGCAGAACAGAAAGGCTAGAAAGGTCTCTTGTTACAATGCCGACCGGGTCCCATGTGAGGGACAGGTCACAGGGGTTGCTATGGGAGTCTGTGGAAAAACTGAACGTGGCATTAGACCTTGTGTGGTGGTGTAGGTTCAAGAAAGAAAAGAAAGGAAGGAAGAAAGAAAGAAAAGAAAAGATAGAAGACTGAAAAGACACAAGATTAGGTGTTGGAATGTGGCTTGACCTCCAGCAGACTAAGGGACTTTGAGTAATAATAATCACTCTCTGGACCTCCCTTTCCTCATTTATAAAATATAACAGATAGGAGTTTGATCAGTTGGTCTCTTCAGGGTTAAAAAGTTTAGAACTGTAAGTTTTCTTTGTGTCTACAATTAGGCTTTAAAATCTTTACTATCAGCTTTATCAAGGTATAGTTTATATACCACGAAGTTTACCAATTTTAAGTACACTGGTTGCTGAACATACATACAAAAATACATGCAGTTGTGTCACCACCACCATCACAATCATGATTTAGAACATTTCTACCATCCCAGAAAGGTCCTTGTTGCCTTTTGCTGTCAGTGTCCTCCCCTGAGCCTGGGTCTGTCAGACCAGATTGGCTGTCACTATGGCTTTGCCTCTATTAGAGTCTCATAGACTGGATTCAGATTGTACGTGTTCATTTGTGTCTGGATTTTTTCATTTAGCACAGTGCTTCTGAGATTCATATTTGATCATCATTAGTGCTTTTTGTTATGATTTCATATAGGCTATTTGTCTTTTTTCCTAAAATAGACCTGTTTAATGCCCTTTGTCCATTTTCTTTTGGGGTATCTAAATGTACAGAAGTGTATTTTTTAAAAGGCAGTGAATAATATGGAAACAGATTTTATCTTTCCTAGAGCTTCTTGAGTTTATCTTTTCCCACCAAATGGCCCACTTGGAGCAACTGATGGCTGGAGACACCATTCTTTTTTCTGCTGCTGCCCCTGGAGGTGCCTATTGCTTTCCACCACTCAGGTTGCCACAGAGGAACATACCCTAGTGTGCCCCCTGGCTTGATTCTCATCACTGTGCAGGCTAGACAGAGGCTGGGTCCTCATAGGAAAGGAGAGAATAGAGCTCCTACTTCAACCTCTGCTTCTTGGTTCCCATCTTCAGATGATTTTCCCAGCCACAGAGCTACCTCCTTGAGACCCTGTCGTTGTCCCTGAGTCAGTGCACTCTGTCCTGGGATGAGAGACCCATGTGGGCAAATGGGCAGTGGAGGAACTCTCCACCCCATCACATTCTGCTTTATTACTGAGCATAAACACTTGGGGAACTTCATAGGGCTGGGCATTCTCTGAAGTGGCAACTTTCAGACCCTTAATGGAAAGGGAATGCTGCATAAGACTGTGGAGCTTGGGAAATGGAAAACCTACTGGGACAAATAAGATCATTCCAGGCCACTTAGCACCAGAGTCCACCAGGACCCTCACCACCATTTCTCTTCTTTCCCAACCTGCACTGTTGGGAAGTGGTGCTCTGAAGAGCCCATCATCTCTCAGTGCTCTGCACTGAACAGTGGGGAGGAAAGGGTAAGCCTTGATCCTGCTGCACTGGGACAGGTGTATACCTGGTTTCCTTGAGAAATCTTGTGGTTTATAAGATTAGGCTCTATTGTGTGCTATTGGCAAGACACAATCTTTCAGGTACACTTCCAGTTAAGCAGGCCATCATGTACTAGCCTAAGTACTCAACCACCAAGTGCATAGTCTCTGGGGGAAAATACATCTTATTTTTCAAAGCTCATTGGCCACACACCAAAGACATACAACTGGCTTATAAACTGGGATCATACTGTTGAAATTTGTAGAAAGTTTTAACATGTCTCTCAGGCAGTGTTTACCCTTTAAGCAGGGAAAAATGAATTTTGTTTGGTTTTTCTTTCTACTCTACCTTTATTTAGTCCAAAATGGAATTAAAGAAGACATAAAGCACCAAGAAATCTTTTGGAATTAGAATGATGACAAAGGAAGAAAATGGGGTTCAACCCCAATGGCCACCTAAGATCTCATTTATGAAAGGCTTTTAACTGGCAAATAATTATATAATAGTTTTCCTACGATAATTTCAAGTTTGATATCCCAGAATTTCCTTCCCAAACTCTTCAAATTATCATCTTTTAACCCATGGAATCGTTCCTGCAATCTGCAAACTCCCCAAATGAGAGACTTGATGGTCACTCATTGGTCAGGGTACTGTAAAAAATTTGGAGGAGTTTAACTCAGTGGTCAACAACAGCCCTTACAAATCTTTAGAATCTGATTCTGGAATCCCCAAGGAGATCTGGAGTTTTTCTCAGCATCTTTCATGTGGCAAATCCATCTGCTGCATATTCTGTTACAACACAAACAACCATTGTGAAGCTCCTCAATGAGCTTATTCTACCAGGAAGGCTTGGATTTACAGGTATGTTTGTGCTATGTTTCATATTCAAATGTACAGTTCCAAAAGTTTACTTTATCAGTCCTACTCTTTGTCTTCCTTGTATTCTGTCAAATACCAAGTATAGTGTCATCTCCGTGTGGGTGCTCTGCAAATGCTAATTGGTGGTGACAAGGATAATGATGTTGACAAATGGTTCAATGAACCTGATGAATCATTTGGTTCAGGAGGCCCAGGTACAGCAGTTATGTAATGTTGCTTCACCAAACAGGTAATGTTTCATACCTCAGAGCAACACAGAACATTTTGCCTATCAGAGTCTAATCACTATTTCTACTCAGAGCCAAAAGGCTTCTTTGAAGAGAGCAGAACTTTTTTAAAAACATTAACCCTGTAGGCAGACTCTTAATGTAAGAGATATAGCTGGTTCCTTTGGTTTAGGTCATTACCAAAACTGCTACTAAAACTCCCACACCAATTGGCAATCAAATAAACAAACAGATGGAGCAAGGAGCCTGAATCAGACAATAAAAACAAATAAACTAATTCAGGTAAGTCTTAACACTTTAATGGTGATTGTTCCCACCCTACGGTGGAAGCATCTATACATTTTAAAATAAATTGGCTATGTTCATAGGTAAGTTTTTGCCATATTAAAATTTTGATCAATTCTGATCTCCAAAACAGCTATTATATTTATATTAAATATGTGTATTTTTTTAGAGACAAGGATTTCACTGTGTTGACCAGGTTAGTCTTGAATTCCAAGGTTCAAGCAATTCTCATACCTTATCCTCCAAAGTAGCTGGGGCTGTAGGCTTCAGAGAAGACTTTTGGGTTAAAATGGCAATTTTACATAATTCCATCTCATAAAAGATTTAAGACTTCTTTTATAATTTTTTATAAAGCACATACTACTTGCCTCAATCCACTTATCTCCTTCAAAAATAGTCAAATAGACATGGAGATTATATATTTCACATATTCAATGATTTTTCTCATAGCATAGTTTACATTAGAAAAAAGCCAGAAATAACCCATGTGTTTATCAGCAAGGAGATATTTATTTATTTATCTATTTAGTTAGTTAGTTCTTTGAGACAGAGTCTCACTCTGTCACCCTGGTTAGAGTGCTGTGACATCATTATAGCTCACAGCAACCTCAATCTTTTGGGCTCAAGAGATCCTTTGGGCCTCAGCCTCCCAAGTAGCTGGGACTATGGGTGCCTGCCATGATGCCTGGTTAGTTTTTCTATTTTTAGTAGAGATGGGGTCTTGCTTTAGCTCAGGCTGGTCTCAAACTCCCTAGCTCAAGCAATTCACCCTCCTCTGCCTCTCAGAGTACTCAGATTATAGGTGTGAACCACCACACTTGGCCTAATAAGAAGATATTTAATTATGGTTACATACAGTGGTTAAAAATAATGAGTTGTTATCTGTGTGTATAATTGTATCTGCATGTAACAGAAAGGTGTACAGGACAAGTCTGAGTGTAAAAAGCAAATTTCAGAGCAGTATTCATCATACGATCCTATTAAAAAAATAAAACAATACATTACCTGGCAAAGCTACCCCTTAGAAATGAGGGGTAGGGGTAAAGACTTTTTCAAACAAACAAAAGCCAAGGAAGTGTATCACCACTAGAGACATGCCTTACAAGAAACATTAGAAAGAGTTTTTGACACAGAAATGAAAGGTTTCTAATTAGTAACATGAAAACATATGAAAGCATGAAACTCACTGGTAATGGTAAATATATACTCAAACTCAAAATACTCTAATACTATAATGTTGGAGAGTAAATCACTTATAATTGCAGTATAAAAGTTAAAAGGCAAAATATTAAAAATATCTTTAGCTGAAATAACTTAAGTAATACACAATGTAAAAAAAGTAAACTATGATGTCAAAAACAATGTGTGTGGCGGGGAGCAAAAGTGTGGAGCTTTTTATATGTGATCTGAGTTAAGTTTTTACCCTTTTTAAGTGGACCAGTCTTACTATAAGATTCTGAAATATGCCTCATAGAAACCACAAAGCAAAAACCTATAGCAGATAGGGAGAAGATAAAGAGAAAGGAATTAATGCATACTACTATAGAAAATCATCAGAATCACAAAGGAAGATATCAACAAAGGAAGAAAGGATCTATAAACAAAAATTTATAACCAGAAAACAATCAACAAGATGGCAATAATAAATCCATACCTATCAATATTTACTGTAATTGTAAATGGGCTAAATTTGTTGATCAAAAGACATAGAGTGGCTATATGGATAAAAATAAACAAAACAAAACTCAACTATGTGCTGTCCACAAAAGATTTGTTTTACCTTTAAGAACATATACAGCTGAAAGTGAAGGGATGGGAAAAGATATTCCATGAAAATAGAAACCAAAAAAAGAACAGGGGTAGCTATACTTATATCAGACAAAATAGACTTGAAGTCAAAAACAGTAAGAAGCAAAGAAGGTTATTATATAATGACATAGGGGTCAATTCATGAAGAGGATATGAGGATATGAAAATTGTAAATAATATGCACCCAACATCAGGTACTTAAATATACAAAGCAAATATTCACAGATCCAAAGTGAATAGACAGCAATAATAGTAGGGGACTTTGATGCTCCACTTTTAACAATAGATATATCATTTAGACAGAAAAGCAGTAAGGAAAAAAACATTGAATTTGAACTATACTTTAAACCAAATTGACTTAACAGATGTATAGAACATTTCAACTGTCATCAACAGAATATAATATAGAATTCTTCTCAAGTGCACATGAAATATTCTTCAGAATAGATCATATGCTGGACTATAAAGCAAGTCTAACAAATTTGGAAAGATTGAGGTCCTATCTAGTATCTTTTCTGACCACAAAGATATGAAACTAAAAGCCAGTAACAGGAGGAAAACTGGAAAATGCACAAATATGTGGAAATTAAACAACATGTTTTTGAGCAAACAACAGGTAAAAGAAAAAAACAAAAAGGAAAATAGAATATCTTGAGAAAAATAGAAATGGAAACACAACACACCAAAATTTATGACATGCAGCAATAGCAGTTCAAAGAGGGAAATTTATGGCAATAAAGACCTACCTTGAAAAAGAAGAAAGAGGCAGGCATGATGTCTCACACCTGTAATCCTAGCACTTTGAGACGGTGAGGTGAGAGGATCACTTGAGGCCAGGAGTTTGAAAACAACCTGGGAAACATAGTAAGACTCTGTCTGTATGAAAAAAATCTGGGCATGGTGGTACAGGCCTGTGTCCTAGCTACTTGGGAAGTGGAGGCTGGAGGATTTCTTGAGCCCTTGAGTTGGTGGTTGCAGTGAGCTAGGATGACACCATTGCACTTTACCCCAGGCAATGGAGTGAAATCTTGTCTTAGAAAAGGGAGAAGAAGAAGATGCATCTCAAATGAACAACCTAATGCTACATTTCAAGGAACTAGAAAAAGAAGAAAAAAGCCCAAATTTAGGACAAAGAAGGAAATAACAAAGATCAAAGCAGAAATAAATAAGATAGAAGCTAGAAAAACAATAGAAATGATCAATGACACTAAGTTGGTTTCTTGAAAAAAAAAATTGACAAACCTTTAGCTAGACTAAGAAAAAAGAGAGAAGCCTCAGATGAATACAATCAGAAATGAAAGAGGAAATATTATGACTGATATCACAGAAGTACAAAAGATCATGAAAAATTACTATGAACAATTGTATTAAACATACTGTATAATCTAGCAGAAATGAGTGAATTTCAGAAACATAAGACTAAGACTAAATCATGGTAAAATAGAAAATCTGAACAGATTAATAAAAAGTAATAAAATTGAATCAATAATAAAATCTATCATCAAAGAAAAGCCCAGGACCTGATGGTTTCATTGGCAAATTCTACCAAACATTCAAATAATTAATACCAATACTTCTCCAATTCAAAAAAATTGAAGAAGAGGAAAAACTTTCCAATTTATTGTATGAGGGCACACAATCCTGAATCCAAAGCCAGTCAAGCACACTAGAAGAGACAAAAATTACAGGCAAACAACCCAGATGAACACAGATACATAAATCCTCAACAAAATACTAGTAATGTGCTGAATTCAACAGCACATTGAAAGAATCACATACAGTATAATTGTGTGGGATTCAACCCTAGGATACAAGGCTGGCTCAACATATGGAAATCAACAAATGTAATATATCACATTAACAGAATGAGGGATGAAAATCATATGATCATCTAAGTTGATATAGAGTATTTGTCAAAATTCAGTATCCATTTATGATAAAAAAAATTGTCAAGAAATCAGGTTTATGGCTCGGCGCCTGTGGCTCAATAGGCTAAGGTGCCAGCCACGTACACCTAAGGTGGCAGTTCGAAGCCCCAGCCTGGGCCCGCCAAACAACAATGATGGCTGCAACCAAAAAAAAGAAAATGGCCTGGCGTTGTGGCGGGCGCCTGTGGTCCCAAATACCTG